>WBNM01015593.1:14261-47499 GCA_013399055.1 Ramphastos sulfuratus | reverse complement strand
GGGCTGGGTGCTAGGTTGGGCTGGGTGAGCTTGGAGCTCTCTTCCAACCTGGCTGATTCTATGATTCTAAGTGCCAACTATAGAGGAAGGAGCACTCCTGCAAACTGTACTCTTCATAACAGCCCAGGATGTGCCTAGGGCAGGATGTGGCAGGGAAGTGTTTAGATCCAACTTTCCCTAAAGCTTGCTTGGAAACGTAATGGTTTGAACTCTGTACAATTCCTCTGTGCTAGTTCACTGCTTGTTTTTGAGATCTTAAAACACCCACGAGTCCACTTAACTTAGCAATCCATAGATACAGCAAAACATTTCAACCTCTTACAAAAGGAGTATGATAAAAGAGCAACGTGTTTCCCATGCCAACAGGAAAATCAGCAGGGGGAAGCCCACATCCTTCCCTGTGGGCACACAAACATCATCTCTCCGCAGGACAGTGGCATCGGCGTTAGCAACCGAGATGATCGCAAACCTGCTGTTAGGCTCTCAGTGTCTAAAATGTTTGGCGCAAAGGTGTACTTTGAACGGAGACACTCCGCCCGTTAAAACCAGCGGCCGTGTCCCCACGGCACCAGTGGTGCTGGCAGAGCGGGAGGAGGCTGGGCCGCTCTCCAGCCTGCCCGGGCACAGCCCGACGCACTCGCCACGTTTTTACCGGCCCTAGAAATGACAGCGTAGTCAAGCTTTGGCATAGGGGCGGAAAGAATCGGGGACCTGTCCTTTCGTTTACTCCAAGCCGTGGGGCTGCCCTGCCATCGTCGTCTGTCGCGCAGGCTCACCGGGCTGTATCCCCCGGCCGGGAGGGCTGGGTTGAAGGGGTCACTGCCGGGGCACGGCGAGCCCGCCGGCGTTTGGATGCTGTCAGCGCGGAGCACCGATGTCTCTACAGCCCTCAGCGGCAAGCTCCGGGGACAGCGGGGATCGGGGGACTTTCCCTGGCGGCACACCTACCGCGGCAACACCGCGGCCTTGCGGATCGGTGCCCGCAGCCTCCCCGACGCTAGGTGCAGAGCGGGGGCGGCCGCTATGGTCTCACCTGCGAAGCGGATCTTGACCAGGTCTAGCGGGTGGAGCACCAGGGTGGAAATGACGCCGCCGCTCAGCCCCGCCGCCAGGTTCTCCAGCTGTACGTGGCGGAGCAGGGACCGCAGCGGGGACGGTGCCGCGGCCGGCGCCTCCGCGGCGCACGCGGGCCGCTGGGCGCTCATCCCCAACGGCGGCGGCGGCGCGCGGGCAGGGGGCGGGGCGGTTGCCGCGCGCTGACAGCCGTCCCCGGCCGCCGCGAGGAGCAGCGTCTCGCGAGAGCAGCGCTGCCGGCGCTTCCGGTCACGTGTGCGCGCTCGCGGGGCCGTGTTTCCCGACGGCGCGGCAGCGTGTGCGGCGCGAGGATGCGGGTGAAGGTGCTCAGCCGTAACCCCGACGACTACGTGCGCGAGACCAAGCTGGACTTGCAGCGCGGTGAGCGGAGCGAACGGGGCGGCCGGCGGAGGCGGCGGGACGGAGGAGGGATGGAAGAGGCATGGAAGGCGCTCGGGCCTCTGTCAGACCGCCCCGCTGCTCAGCTGCCGCCAGGGAGGCTGACAGCCAGCTGCGAGCCGCCTATCACCCGTCGGAGGAGGGTACCACCCAACTGCTTGCCACGAAGCCCGTGGCGGGCTGTGGTCTTCTCTCCCTCCCACCGCCGAGCTGGGCCGGTCGGCAGAGGCGGCGGTGATGTCTCTGTGGGCGTGCGCTCGAGCGGCCCGCCCCGGCTGCTCGGGCAGGCCGTGAGGCTCCGGGCTGGGGTACGAGCCTCCTCCGCCGCCTACTACTCCGGCTGCCCGGCGGCTGTCGGTCCCGGGCGGTGAGGTGTGCGTGGTAGTCGCCTGCAGAGAATGTCGCTCGCTGTCTTGCCAGCGGGCCTGGCCGCTGCCGAGACTGAACCCTGGACGTGCCAAAGCGTGGCCTGGGAACGCTTCCGAGCTGGGGGATTAAGTCACCGTTCTGGTACTCCCCACTTCGCGTTCAGTATTACCTAGGTTACTCTTGGCAACCATTGGCACTTACTACTGTTTCTTGCCTGGTTTTAACAGCTTTCTCCGTTTCTTCCACATCCCTCCTTAGAACTGGCAAAAACCTTGTAGATATACAAGTTTGTAGCTGCAGCNGGATGTTAGGAGGAAGTTGTTGCCAGAGAGAGTGATTGGCATTGGAATGGGCTGCCCAGGGAGGTGGTGGAGTTGCCATCCCTGGATGTGTTCAGGAAAAGCCTGGCTGGGGCACTTAGTGCCATGGTCTGGTTGCTTGGCTAGGGCTGGGTGCTAGGTTGGGCTGGGTGAGCTTGGAGCTCTCTTCCAACCTGGCTGATTCTATGATTCTAAGTGCCAACTATAGAGGAAGGAGCACTCCTGCAAACTGTACTCTTCATAACAGCCCAGGATGTGCCTAGGGCAGGATGTGGCAGGGAAGTGTTTAGATCCAGCTTTCCCTAAAGCTTGCTTGGAAACGTAATGGTTTGAACTCTGTACAATTCCTCTGTGCTAGTTCACTGCTTGTTTCTGAGATCTTAAAACACCCACGAGTCCACTTAACTTAGCAATCCATAGATACAGCAAAACATTTCAACCTCTTACAAAAGGAGTATGATAAAAGAGCAACGTGTTTCCCATGCCAACAGGAAAATCAGCAGGGGGAAGCCCACATCCTTCCCTGTGGGCACACAAACATCATCTCTCCGCAGGACAGTGGCATCGGCGTTAGCAACCGAGATGATCGCAAACCTGCTGTTAGGCTCTCAGTGTCTAAAATGTTTGGCGCAAAGGTGTACTTTGAACGGAGACACTCCGCCCGTTAAAACCAGCGGCCGTGTCCCCACGGCACCAGTGGTGCTGGCAGAGCGGGAGGAGGCTGGGCCGCTCTCCAGCCTGCCCGGGCACAGCCCGACGCACTCGCCACGTTTTTACCGGCCCTAGAAATGACAGCGTAGTCAAGCTCTGGCATAGGGGCGGAAAGAATCGGGGACCTGTCCTTTCGTTTACTCCAAGCCGTGGGGCTGCCCTGCCATCGTCGTCTGTCGCGCAGGCTCACCGGGCTGTATCCCCCGGCCGGGAGGGCTGGGTTGAAGGGGTCACTGCCGGGGCACGGCGAGCCCGCCGGCGTTTGGATGCTGTCAGCGCGGAGCACCGATGTCTCTACAGCCCTCAGCGGCAAGCTCCGGGGACAGCGGGGATCGGGGGACTTTCCCTGGCGGCACACCTACCGCGGCAACACCGCGGCCTTGCGGATCGGTGCCCGCAGCCTCCCCGACGCTAGGTGCAGAGCGGGGGCGGCCGCTATGGTCTCACCTGCGAAGCGGATCTTGACCAGGTCTAGCGGGTGGAGCACCAGGGTGGAAATGACGCCGCCGCTCAGCCCCGCCGCCAGGTTCTCCAGCTGTACGTGGCGGAGCAGGGACCGCAGCGGGGACGGTGCCGCGGCCGGCGCCTCCGCGGCGCACGCGGGCCGCTGGGCGCTCATCCCCAACGGCGGCGGCGGCGCGCGGGCAGGGGGCGGGGCGGTTGCCGCGCGCTGACAGCCGTCCCCGGCCGCCGCGAGGAGCAGCGTCTCGCGAGAGCAGCGCTGCCGGCGCTTCCGGTCACGTGCGCGCGCTCGCGGGGCCGCGTTTCCCGACGGCGCGGCAGCGTGTGCGGCGCGAGGATGCGGGTGAAGGTGCTCAGCCGTAACCCCGACGACTACGTGCGCGAGACCAAGCTGGACTTGCAGCGCGGTGAGCGGAGCGAACGGGGCGGCCGGCGGAGGCGGCGGGACGGAGGAGGGATGGAAGAGGCATGGAAGGCGCTCGGGCCTCTGTCAGACCGCCCCGCTGCTCAGCTGCCGCCAGGGAGGCTGACAGCCAGCTGCGAGCCGCCTATCACCCGTCGGAGGAGGGTACCACCCAACTGCTTGCCACGAAGCCCGTGGCGGGCTGTGGTCTTCTCTCCCTCCCACCGCCGAGCTGGGCCGGTCGGCAGAGGCGGCGGTGATGTCTCTGTGGGCGTGCGCTCAAGCGGCCCGCCCCGGCTGCTCCGGCAGGCCGTGAGGCTCCGGGCTGGGGAGCCTCCTCCGCCGCCTACTACTCCGGCTGCCCGGCGGCTGTCGGTCCCGGGCGGTGAGGTGTGCGTGGTAGTCGCCTGCAGAGAATGTCGCTCGCTGTCTTGCCAGCGGGCCTGGCCGCTGCCGAGACTGAACCCTGGACGTGCCAAAGCGTGGCCTGGGAACGCTTCCGAGCTGGGGGATTAAGTCACCGTTCTGGTACTCCCCACTTCGCGTTCAGTATTACCTAGGTTACTCTTGGCAACCATTGGCACTTACTACTGTTTCTTGCCTGGTTTTAACAGCTTTCTCCGTTTCTTCCACATCCCTCCTTAGAACTGGCAAAAACCTTGTAGATATACAAGTTTGTAGTTGCAGCAGCAGCAACTGGTAGGTGGGACCATGAATTCCGCTCTCTAGTCTCTGCATCCTCCGTAGAACCATTGCTGCACAGCCTCTAACAGAGAAGTGAGGTTTAGTTTCTACGTCGTGTCAGAAGTTCACTTTGTGAAACGTTCGCTCTTTGTCACAAAGAGCAGGGATGGAAGTCTTGGCATGTGCTAAAGTGAAGTGTTTTGAGCAGGACAACACACCTGTTTTGACTGAATTAGAGGCATGTGGCAATGATGTGTGAAGCAGCATCTTAACTAACCTTTTCTAGTTGTTATATGGAAAAGTGCTGCAGTTGTGCACTGGGGCAGCAGCTGAATGCATCTTCTCATTCTAAATGGGATTTATGTGTGAGCTGTTAAATTCTCAGACTCATACTCAACTTGCTTTCATCAGAGGGTTTAGAAGTTTTGTTAGGCATCAGAGTAGTCTCTGGAAACCAGCAGACCAAATTGTAGAATCATAGAATTGGCAATCTTTGAGGTCTTTTCCAAACAAACTATGTCCAACCAACAACATAAGACCACCATGTCCACCTGGTTCTTGAACACCTGGCGGTGACTCCGCCACCTCCCTGGGCAACCTGTTACAATGCCTGACCACTCCTTCCATAAAGAGATTTCTTAATATCCAGTCTAAACCTCTCCTGGCACAATATCAGTCCATTTTCTCTTGTTCTACCACGTGATACTAGGGAGAAGAGACCAAACCCTACCTCATTAGAACTTCCTTTCAGGTAGTTTTAGAGAACGAGTTCCTGTTGTCCATACTAAACAATCTTGCTTCCCTCAGCGGCTCCTCCTAAGACTTGTTGTCTAGACCCTTCACCAGCTTTGTGGCCCTTAACTAATACTAATATGAACAAAACATCAGTTCTTAATCTGTATTGACTTTTCAACCGTTTTGTGTGAAACAAAATGAGAGAGACAAAACCCAGAAGCACAATGTCAGTATCTACTGTCTTCCTCAATTTATTGCAAGGTATCTATGCAAGCAGATGCAGAGAGACACTTGCTTGAAGCTTGTTGGATGTCACACTCCTGTCTGGGAAACCAGGTGGACAGTTAGCAGAGGACTCAAGGTAGTGAAACTAGTGGGTCTCGGTTCTGAGCCAGGGCTGGCTTGCAGCAGACTGAGCACCAAGTGAGCTAGGTCACCTCTTTGCATGTCCATGTAGCTGTGTCCTTTCTCTGTGTGTTAGAATTTAGTGGTAGGAGTGGAGTGTTTATTTTTTTTCATTGTTGTTAGTTAGTTGATATCTGCAACTTGCAGTTCATTATCTGTATTACCTTCCCTCAAAAAGGACATAAAATAATTCCAAGAGTTATTTCAGACTTTAACATGTTAGGTGAGTTTACTACTGACCTCACAGACCAATGTCAAAACAGTAGGAGGAGGAAAGATCAGAAGGTGCTGCAGAAAATCTCCCATAGCAGAAAAATCCAAGAGAAGAGCTTTTGAATTCACCTTACCTTGAACTGTACTACCTACCAGGGGTTTCCAACATGTGTGTTGCTCTTTTTGCAGTTCCCAGAAACTATGACCCTGCACTGCATCCATTTGAGGTCCCCCGAGAGTACACAAGGGCTCTGAATGCAACAAAGCTAGAACGTGTGTTTGCAAAACCATTTCTTAGCTCACTCGATGGCCACAGAGATGGAGTTAATTGCATGGCCAAACATCCAAAGAGTTTGTCAACAGTGCTGTCTGGAGCTTGTGATGGAGAGGTAAGCTGCAGTTACAAACCACAACAAACAAGGTACCTTTCTCCCTCCTTTGTTGTTTTATTTTCTTTATTTCTTTTGGGTATTTGCTTTTTTTCCTCCCCTTGAAGAAGTTAAACTGCTGGACTTCAAAATGTTAATTTATTTTCAGGGAGAGAAATCATTAAGTAGGGTTAACATAAAATTTGTGCAGTGCTCAAGCAAGTTCTGCGTTTCACAGAATCACAGCAACATGCAGGTTGGCACAGCCCCTCAAGATCACCAAGTCCAACCTAGAACCCTACTCGACAAGATTCACCTTAAACTATAGCCCCAAGCACCACATCCAAACCATCCTTAAAGACAGCCAGTCTCAGTGACTCCACCACCTCCCTGGGCAGCTCATTCCAGTCCCTGACCACTCTCCATGAAAATTTTTTTGCTAATGTCCAATCTAAACCTCCCCAGGCTCAGCTTGAGGCCATTCCCCCTTGTTCTGTCTGCAGTTCCCTGTGAGCAGAGCCCAGCAGCAGCCTCTCCACAATGTCCCTTCAGGTAGTTGTAGACAGCAATGAAGTCTCCCCTCAACCTCTTCTTACTCAAACTAATCATCCCCAACTCCCTCAGATATATTCTCCAGGCCCTTCCCCAGCTTCGTTGCCCTCCTCTGGACCTGCTCCAGCACTTCCACATCTCTCTTGTATTGCGGTGCCCAAAACTGAACCCAGTACTTGAGGTGTGGCCTCACCAAAGCCAAGCACAAGAGGACAATCCCCTCCCTGCTCCTGCTGGTCACAGCATCTTTAATCCAAGCCAGGATGCCATTGGCCTTCTTGGCCACCTGGGCACCCTGCTGGCTCATATTCGGCTGCCTGTCTATTATGACCCCCAGATCCCTTTTGTTACAACATGTGTAATCTCTTACACTTGATGAGCGGGCTGTAGGAAACTGAAGTAACAGAGCACACCTTTCTGGTTTGGACAGGTTAAGATCTGGAACTTGGCCAAGCGACAGTGCGTTCGGACCATACAAGCCCACGAAGGCTTTGTTCGCGGCATGTGCGCTCGCTTCTGCGGGACGTCCTTCTTCACTGTAAGTATGTGTAGTGCTTCTGAAGCTTCCCCTTGTGATGGTTTGGGAGTTCCCTGCCCCCCCCCACACTTTGTAAAATCACCCAGACTAGACTCAGCCAACTGGAAGTTAAGGACTGAAGCTATATTTACAGCTTAGCACAATATACAAGCAGAGATATACACAATACACAGGAATGTGTACAGAAATAGACAAGTTAAAGGTAATACAGAAACACAATCCCCCTCCCAGCAATCAGAGTCCCCAGGAGGGGCTCCCAACCACCCTTCCACCTTCTCCCCACCCTTCTACCTTACCCCAGGGTCTGGCTTACACACAAGGTGAGTTTGGAGGATGGGCCAGGGGGGGTTAGAAGGAAAGTGGTTAGTTAGGTTAGCAGAGAGGAGAAGGCAAAAAGCTAAAGAGACCGAGACACTCCAAGCCTGAGAGTCTTATCGAGTCTTAATCTATATTTGTATTCTTCTTACACATCTCAGCAAGCCTATGAGTGAAGCAGACATCACCAGTGTTTTCTTTTCACAGCCTATAATATAATTTTCTCCATTAAAATATTCCAATTAGCCTAAAACCATCACACTCCTTCCCCTACAATTCACCAGACTAACTCAGCCAGCTGGAAGTTAGGAATGAAGCTGTGTTTACAGTGTGGCATATATATGCACAGATATTTACAACTACATGCAGTTATATACAAGTTAAGAGTCATACAGAGCTACAAAACCCCTCCCGAGCAGCAGAACCGTCCAGGAGGGCTTTCAATTTAAGAAAGATGTTGAAGTGCTTTGAAGTGTCCAGAGAAGGGCAGCAAGGCTGATGAGAGGCCTGGAGCACAACCCTGTGAGGAGAGGCTGAGGGAGCTGGGAGTGTGCAGCCTGCAGAAGAGGAGGCTCAGGGTAGACCTCATTGCTCTCTGCAGCTACCTGAAGGGAGGTTGTAGCTAGGTGGGGTTGGGCTCTTCTGCCAGGCACCCAGGGACAGAAGGAGGGGACACAGCCTCAAGCTGTGCCAGGGGAGGTCTGGGCTGGATGTTAGGAAGAAGTTCTTTACAGCAAGAGTGATTGGCATTGGAATGGGCTGCCCAGGGAGGTGGTGGAGTCCCCATCCCTGGAGGTGTTTAAAAGGAGCTTGGATGGGGCACTTAATGCCATGGTTTAGTTAATTAGAAGGATTGGGTGATAGGTTGGACTCGATGATCTTAGAGGTCTTTTCCATCCTGGTTAATTCTGTGATTCAGACTAAATCCCCTCCTTCTTTCCACCCCCACCCTTATATTAGAAGTCTTATGTGCAGAGGTGAGATTGCCAGATAAGGAGTTAGAGGCACAATGATTAGTTGGCAGAGATAGTTAATGCAGCAGCAGCAGGCAGAGACACACTGACTGACTTTGTTTATGTTTCTTGTTTTTATATCTCTCAGCAGAACCTATGAGTGATATAGACATGACTGCTGTTTTCCTTTCACAGCCAATGATCTAATTTCTCTCATTAAAATATCCCAATTAGCCTCAAACCAGCACAAAGTATGGTGTGTCTCCTTGGTGCAGGGTAGCCTGCTCACCATCTGTTTTCCAGTGAGCATATTAGCCTCTGGCATGCAATAGGTAAATATTGCATGAACACATGTATTAAATTTATCCATGAACCTGACTATTCTGTTTCTGAAGGTTTTGTTTTGGGTTTTTTTTGGTGCTGTGTTCTGGATGTTAGGAGTATGGAAGGGATAAATGCCAGAAAATTGCTAACAAATGGTCGTGCAATTAAAACTTGAGTAGTTCATGAAAGCAGCAGATTACGTTCATTGAAGGATGTGCAAACACTTTACAAAGTAGCTATTTGCATATTCTGTGATTAAAGATAAACTGATTAAGTCAGGATAGTTCCGTGTTAATTGTTATTAACTTACATTAACTATAACTAACTCATTTGCATGTAAACCATCTGAAAATAATATCTCTTCCTGTTGGCATTAAAACAATTCTAAGATGATAGACTTAGACTGGATGTTAGGAGGAAGTTCTTTACAGTGAGGGTGGTGAGGCACTGGAACAGGTTGCCCAGGGAGGTTGTGGCTGCTCCCTCCCTGGAGGTGTTGAAGGCCAGGTTGGACGAGGCCTTGAGTGACCTGTGCTAGTGGGAGGTGTCCCTGCCTATGGCAGGGGGTTGGAACTATATGCTCCTTGTGGTCTCCTTCCAACCTTCCCATTCTATGATTCAATAAAAAGAATTAATTTTGAGGAGTAGAGTGTCCTGAGATTTTGCTTCTTTTGAGGTAGACCGTGTAGGGGCTCACTGCCGTGTGTGGGGGGCTCACTGCTCAGCAATAGCCAAGGCATTGGCTAAACCAGTCCTGATACAGGGCACCATATGGGCTGCTATGAAGAATGTTAACTCCATTCCAGCCAGATAATGTATGTGTAGCTTTTCAGTTCCCAGTGAAATACTGTGACAAGGAGAACTAGGCTTCAGCTTGGAGCTCTAAAAGGGAGCTGTGACTAGGCAGAAGAGAGTGCTTCTCTGTGTGTCGTAGATGATTCTCTTTTGAAGACTGCCTGTACTTCATTGCAAAGCACATGTAGCAGAAAATCCAGAACACATTTACATAAAGCTGTACCTGCTTTCTGCAATATTTCCAGGTTGGTGATGACAAAACTGTGAAGCAGTGGAAAATGGAGGGCCCAGAATATGGAGAAGAGGAAGAACCTATTCATACAATTCTTGGGAAGGTAGTATGTCTAAGTTTTGTTTTTCCCACATCTCTTCAGTTAGTTTGGAACCAATTCTTATCTGGCTTTTGGAAGAGAAAGCAATAGTTTGGTATCACCTGTTATCACAGTGTTCTAAGGTGATGGCATTAGATTTTATAATGGCACTTCTAAAGTATCTTCCAAGTTTTCATTATACTTAGCTTACAAGTAACCAGAAATATCTCAGATGCCGTCAGAGACTGCCCAGCTCTGTCTCTACTAATAATCTCTTTCCTGTGAACTGGTCAGATCATTCTGTAGTCTCTGTCTCTTCAGATGTGTGTTGTCTGCATTAAATCATTTTCTTTTCAGTGCCTCACAGCCATTCAATATAGAATTACAACTCCTATTTTTGACAAAAGCAGACTAAAAATGCTAAAACTATCATTTTTATCCTGCTAAAGCAGACTAAAAACGTCAGCACTTCAAGTTTATTGTAAGTTTGTTTGAAGAGCAACATTAAATGCTTTTTTTTTTAAATAGGTGTTTTGAAACTTTAATAATGGCAATGTCTGTAGAATCTGCTCAGGTCTTCACTGAAAATTTGCAGTTGTATCCTTAAAATTTCCCACTTGCTCTGTAGTCAGCCAGAACTTTGTAAACAGGCTTGCAGTGACTCCATTGTGAACTAACAAGAAATGCAGACATGCACATTAAATGAGTACACAAGAAGCTAATCTGTTATCTAAGGGCACATCTTACAAGACTCGATTCCTGGTACCAATGGTGACTTGCTTGGCAGTCATATAAATGAGTAAATAGATGGCAGACTTCTTATGCAGCCTGGAACAGGCTGCCAAGGGGCATTGTGGAGTCTCCCTCACTGGAGATGCCTGGATGCATTCCTGTGTGATCTGCTCTGGCTGGGGGGCTGGACTGGATGATCTTTTGAGGTCTCTTCCAGCCCCTAACATTGTGTGATTTGTTGATGTTTGTTGTGACAGAACATAGTTAAAGCATGTTTGTGTGTACAATTGTTTTTGTAAATAGTTTTCTTTATATGGGTTGTGTTGTTTTTCTTCTTTCGCAGACAGTGTATACAGGAATTGATCACCACTGGAAGGATGCTGTTTTTGCCACTTGTGGCCAGCAAGTGGACATTTGGGATGAGCAAAGGACAAGTCCCATGTGTTCTCTGACATGGGGGTTTGATAGCATCAGCAGTGTAAAATTTAATCCCATTGAGGTAATGTTTCCATTATTTATAGTACATCACTGTTTTTCTTGATCAGCGTGAGGCCTAGACTCAATCTTTAACAGCTTCTTCCAAAGTTAGATTTGGATAGGTGTGATTTATGGGGGTGCATACATATATTTTTATGGCTAGATGGATATGTGTGATTTTTGGGGATGTATACATCTGTTTTTATGGCTATGTGTGGCTTGGGGGGATGTATACATATATTTTTGTGGCTACATTGCTTTGGAATATGGTACTGTATATTTTAATATATTTTTTTTTCCTTTTATCTGTGTTAGTGGGGGGAGAGGAGGAAGAAAAATAGAGCCTTCTCTGTTCTGCCCACAGCTGTACATATGCCCTGTCTCAATCATACAGTCAGCAGTTATGTGGGTGTGGAGCTCTTGCCTGTTCCGCTGCTGTACTCCCTGTGATCAAGACATCTCCCCCTCTCCTTGGCAAAACAATTGCATTTGATCTTCTCAAGCAGTTCCTATGTTCATCTTGGCTGGGCTAAGTTTGCAGATGAAGTGTTTGTGAGGAATTGCTTGTTTCTTTTGAGAGGACTGGGGGGCAGAGGAAAGCTGTTGAAAATGTTTGTGCTGAACAATTAGCTGCACTTAAAGAACAATGAATGTATTTCTCTGACTGAACAAGGATCTGTTTAGCTATCAGCTTTGTGAAAGAGGTTAGGAATCTAATGTAAGCTGTTAACCATACTCTAGAAGTGTAGAGAAGACCACAGGCCTGGGTTTTCTTTTGAATTTTCTTTGTTTCTTTTTTTTTTTTTTTTTTAGACATACCTTTTGGGAAGCTGTGCTTCTGACAGAAACATTGTGCTGTATGATATGAGGAAATCAACTCCATTAAAGAAGGTAACCTTTGTCTTCCTCACAGAAGCATACAGCACTCATAATTGTACTGAATCTGTAAATAGTCTCTCACTGTTGGTAATGATAAAGAGAAGCTCTGAACTGTGAATTTGCTTGACTTTTCATCCTCTAATTTGGAGTCTTTTAAGGGATTTGAATTAATGTTGAGATTTAAAGCATGCAGAGTTAGGAGAGCCCTTTCCTGCATTCAGGCAGGCTGTCATGCTCACTCTCTTGTAATTCTTCATCAAGTGCCTGACCTGACAGCAATTTCACAATAAGGACTTTATGTTCCTGTATTGCCTTCTCTCTATTTTTAAATTGTTATCCTTCATGCTAGAAGGAAACAAGGGAGCTTCTAAGGCATTTCCTTTCCACCCTTAGAAAGCCTTGCTCTGCATTTGAAAGATGCTTTCCTTTTGCATGGAGATAAATCCTTATGCACCTAGCAAAAACATTCAGAACTACAGCACAAGCAAAATGGTGTTTGTGTGTGGAATACACCAGTGTCCTGCCTGTGTGTTTCAAAGGATGGTGGATAAGAGGGTGAGCTGCTGCCTAAGTGCAAAATGCAAACTAGTCTAAAAAGAGCTGGGAAAAGATGGAGGAAATTCCTGCTGCATGTCAAGAGGAGGATGTTTTATTACAAGTCAGCACAGTTTAAAACTCAGTCATTCTTGTGCAGCCTCTGTGGTTGCATGCATATCACCCAGACACCTCGTAGGTGGTAAAGGAGGACGGATTAATGATTTGGGTGATCTGGTTTTGCATTAAAGTAAGCTCAGAATCTGCAGGCTGACACACTGTAAGCAAGTGCTCACAGGTAAAATAAATCAACTAAGATAGGAAGGCTTTGGGGAGGTCACAGCTTTGATTTGTCTTAAGGACTTTTTCTTTTGAAATTACTTAAATGCATCTACAATTGATTTAAAAAATAGTGTCAGAAAGGTGGATCTGCTAGAGGTCTAGATTGTCCTGAAATGCCACCACTTACATACTAAGGGCATTTAAATCACTCCCATGTTTAAATCACACATTTAATCACATATTTAAATCACTGCCATGTTTAGTCACATATTTAAATCACTTCCAGCCCAGGTTGCCTTACATATTTGTAATTGAATGTAAATCTGTAGCCAGAACAGAGGATCCTTTTCTTAGGCACTATTTTAACTCCAAATGCCACTGCTGCAATAAACTGAATGCTTGTAAATTTGGATAAAATATAGTGAAGCAAGATGTGGAGCATGGACCTTGACCAAACATGACCAGATTTGACAAAAAGCTTCCTCCCTGTCTCCCCTTCTCCTGCAGGGGCCCAGCTGCCCTCCAAGATGGGGGCATCAGACATAGAGCTACTTAATGCCTCTCGTCTAGTCCGCTCTTAGCAAAGCAGAAGGCTCTTACTAGGCTGTCATCAACTGCCTTCCTCCCACTTCAAGGCAAACTGGCTTCTCTGCAGCTATCTGCTTACTAGCAGGAAGCAAATCTTTATGAATGTGTAGCAAATGATTCACTGCTGAAACAGTGATAGTGATGAGTTTACAACACAGTGACTTCATTCATTGCTTTTAGCACTTTAGCTGTCCTGGGGAGTTCATGAACTGCAATTAGAGATCAGGTAATGAGGGGATAGTAGTAACTCAGAGAACATCAAAGTGTTAGAGTCACTTTGCAAGTGCTGGTTCACAGCATCAGTTAATGACTATATCCCTTGAAATAACCATTTAGTTAAACATTCTTAGAGGCTGCTTAATTAGAGGTTCCTGTAAATATGATGGAGAAGTTAAACTTTGCAGAAGTGCCTGGTTTCCATACCAGGGCAGGAACATGCTGGTATGGTTTGCCAGTTAAAGGAACACTTAGAAGAATTTGCTTCTAAGATGACTTCCAGGGGAAGATTTAATTGCCAATAAGCCTATGGACAGGAAATTCTTGAGTTGCAGTTCTAAGATGGTCTCTGCCATAGTTCTGTGTCTAGAAAGTGCTTGTGTCCAGGGGTGTGGGAATCTTTGAACTGTAGCAAGTATTTTACTGCCTATAAGAAAGTAACAATGTGTAAATAAATCTCTTTCAGGTTATCTTGAACATGAGGACAAATACACTGTGTTGGAACCCCATGGAAGCTTATGTTTTCACAGCAGCCAATGAGGATTATAAGTAAGTGTGAGGTTGGCTTTTGATAATCCTGACCATATTATATATTTTTAATGTTTATCTCCATCATTCCTCATCATGTTTAAAATATTAAAAAAAAAAAAATCAAACTCTAAATTCAAATCACTTAAGTAGTGATTTAATGAGAATAGTTATTAAAGAAAAGAATCTTTAGTGAAACATTTTTGGAGACTGCAATGATTACCCTTTCAGTGTCTTAGAGCAGCTCTTTACTTTTGAACAATACTATTTATGTGAATAGCTGATCTCACACTGAAAAAGCTCTCTCTTGAAAACTAGGCCACTGCAAAATGTGCTCCATATCCTCCTTCTCCAGGAAGCTGGTGATCTAACAATAGATCACTGTTGTCTCCTAGAACATAGGGATTTTATCATGTATTTTAAGGCTCTTTTTCCAAGGACCTGGAATCTGGCCCAGGTGTTGAAAGTGGGTGTTGTATCATACTGCTTTTCACCTACGTTTGGTATGGTGTGGTAGGGCTACTAGGCTACCTGTTATATGGGTTTGGTGTTTTGGATGATTGTTTTTCCCAGTAAACTATTGACTTAGAGACATTAATTCCACTTATGCATTGTTCTGCAGTAAGGAGAGTGAGAAACCTGCTAAATGATGTATTTGTAATACAGTGTTTAGCAGAACTGTATCTTAAGCAGGCTTTATTAAACACTTTGTCTGTAANCTTCCAATTTTACCATTCTATGATAAGTACCTTTTTTAAGTGATCTGCTTAGTTACTATGCCTTGCTATGTATCCATGGGCTTGTTGCTTCAAAGGGGAGTATATGTGGATCTCATCTGAGCTTCAAAGTGCTTAAGAGCAAACCAGCTGTGTTCCAGCAGCTGTGTGTTTGGTTTGAGTGTAATGTGATAGCTTGCTCTGCTGAACCAGTGCCCCCATGGATTGAAGGACCAAGCTTTCCTTAGGCTCCTGTGTTGCCTGAAGATAGTTAGGCAGTAGGATGGGATGCCACCAAATGAGAATTTCATAGTAAACTGAATTACTGGGAGTTCCCAGTATGGGAATGTCTAGAGACTTGGCAGGGTTAATAGGCTTGCCCTAATGCTTCAGAGCTGCTTGTCCACATTCAGATGACTCCACCTTCAGATATTCAAAGGAGGACACTGTGATGTCTGCAGAAGTGCTTGGTCAGTGACCCATGAACAGATGATAAAGGGAATAGTGGAGACAGAATTGGTTCTTTGACATCACTTTGACATCACAGGCTACCACTGTTCTTTGTGAGCCAAAAGCCTAGGTCTGATCTAACGACTGAAGCCTCCCACTAAAACCTTTGTCGAGCCCTAAACAATGCATCAGTCTTTCTTATGAGCAGCTTTAAAGAGACCCCTCTGCAATATGGATCTGTCCTCACCTGCAGTGTGTGTGTGAGATAACTGTTCAGCAAAGCTGTGTTTGAGAGTTGTGAAGCTAAGAAGCTACTGCTGTGTTTATCTTAAAGCTTGTATACTTTCGACATGCGCTACCTGGAGTCGCCTATGAGGGTGCATATGGATCATGTCTCTGCTGTTCTCGACGTGGATTATTCACCCACTGGGAAGGAGTTTGTCTCTGCCAGCTTTGATAAGTCCATCCGCATTTTTCCTGTAGACAAAGGTCACAGCAGGTGAGTGATTTTATTTTGTTACACCTTTCTCTTGCTGTCATTCCTTCCTCAGAATTCCGCATTCGTTCGTTAACAGCTTCGTTGGGGCATTTGCTTCCTGTTGTGGTAGTTTGAGTTTGAATACTGAAATCACAGAATTGTAGAATCTTAGAATCATAGAATGTCAGGGGCTGGAAGGGACCTCAAAAGATCATCTGGCCCAGAGCAGGAGCACCTAGAGCAGATCACACTGGAACGCATCCAGATGGTTCTTGAGTATCTCCAAAGAGGGAGACTCCACAACCTCCCTGGGCAGCCTGTTCCAGTGTTCTGTTCCCCTCACAGGGAAAAAATTCTTCCTCAGGGTCACATAAAACCTCTTATGCCTCAGCTTCTGCCCATTGCTCCTTGTCCTGTCACTGGGCATCACCGAGAAGAGGCTGGCTCCAGCCTCCTGGCATAATCTCTGTACCTTGAGACTGACAGGCAATTGACAGACAATTCTAGATGGTGTGTTCAAGTAGAATTTGCACTTCGTGGCCAGCAGTACTTAGGCAGTTTTGGGTTAAAATTACAGTGGATTATTGTTCTTGGGTGTACTTTTGTATTTTACCAAAGCGAATTCCATATTTCCAGTTTTTTAGGTCCCCCAAGAAAGCTGGGGAGGGACTTTTTAGGCTGTAAGGCAGGGATAGGACTGGGGGGAATGGAACAAAACTAGAAATGGGGAGATTCAGCCTGGATGTTAGGAAGAAGTTGTTGAGCGTGAGGGTGGTGAGAGCCTGGCAGGGGTTGCCCAGGGAGGTGGTGGAAGCCTCATCCCTGGAGGTGGTTAAGGCCAGGCTGGATGAGGCTGTGGCCAGCCTGATCTAGTGTGAGGTGTCCCTGCCCATGGCAGGGGGGGTGGAACTGGCTGATCCCTGTGGTCCCTTCCAGCCCTGACTGATTCTATGATTCTGTATCTGTCACCATTTAAGTTTGCAGTGCCTGCAGCATTGTAGCATTTGGTTTTCTAGGGACTTGTCTCCATCCTATATGGATCATTGCAAAGACATGATGTGAAAAGCACTGTTGTGTGAATTCCTGTCTGGGACAAGTCTGTGGTCTGTTTCATCATACTTACTATCTTTTGTTCATGATTTTTTTTTTTCATTTGTGTGACAATGCTTTATACACAGCTCACTTGGAATTAGTTTTTCCTGAAAGATTTCATAAGGCAGTGTATTAAATATTTTGCCGAAGTTCAGATTAAATCTACTGTGTCTCCATTATTATTGTTTGGTTTTTTTTTTTCTAGCTTGGTGAAAATTTGAAGCAAGTTATCAGATCTTTCTGGTATCATTTGTTCTTCATAAGCCTACCTTCATTATTCTCAGTTGTCAGTTCTTCCTTTTTTTTTTTTCCCACATCTTTTTTTGTTTTTTCTTGATTTTATTATACTCTTGGATACCTTCCTCTCCAAACTCAGCCCCTCAAAAGTTGCTACTAGGTCAAAATCTGCACAGTTTAACTATTTATGTGTTTCTGTATTACATTAAAGATTGAGAGGGACTGCTTACATTTTCCTTTCTCACAGGATGTTGTGTTGGAAGGGACCTCTGGAGATCTTCCAGTCCACCCCCCCGCCAGAGCAGGATCACAGAATCTAGCACAGGTTGCACAGGAACATACCCAGACAGGCCTGGAAAGGCTCCAGAGAAGGAGACTCCACAACCTCTCTGAGAAGCTTGTTCCAGTGCTCTGTGACCCTTACAGTAACGAAGTTCTTCCTCATGTTGAGGGGGAACTTTCTGTGCTGCAGTTTATACCCACTCCTCCTTGTCCTATGTCTATAGTTATGTCTAATGTACAAATGTAATTAATTATTTCAGCTCCTTCTGTGGGTTTATTTTATTCGTTTGTTGTCATTCCTTTGAATCATAGAATGGTAAGGTTGGAAGGGACCTCAAGGATCATCCAGTTCCAACCCCCTGCCATAGGCAGGGACACCTCCCACTAGCACAGGTCACTCAAGGCCTCCTCCAACCTGGCCTTGAACACCTCCAGGGAGGGAGCAGCCACAACCTCCCTGGGCAACCTGTGCCAGTGTCTCACCACCCTCACTGCAAACAACTTCCTCCTAACATCCACTTTCAATCCCCCTCTGCCACTTCAAACCCATTGCTCCTTGTCCTGTCATTGCAAGCCCTTGTCAATAGTCCCTCCCCAGCCTTCCTGGAGCCCCCTTCAGATCCTGGAAGGCTACTCTAAGGTCTTCTGGAAGCCTTCTCTTCTGCAGGCTGCAGAGCCCTAACTCTCTCAGCCTGTCCTCACAGCAGAGCTGCTGCAGCCCTCTCAGCATCTTTGTGGCCTCCTCTGGACTGGCTCCAACAGTTCCATGTCCTTCCTGTGCTGGGAGCTCCAGAAATGCATGCAGAAGTTCTTGTATTATGAAGCATTATGGTTATCTCTTTTGAGATTCACATTCCATTGTGGCATGCTCTGCACAAGGAGTTAATCTGCAGCTATTTACTGTAATTCCTATTAAAGCACTTTTTAAAGAGCATCTTACCCTAGGTGGTCCTTTCTCAGTCTAACCACCACAATTTGTTTATATCTCTCTATAGATTTAAGATGAGCCCAATGTTTAAAATCGTCATTTTTTTAATAACAAAACCAACCAAAAGTGAAGAACTAAATGGCCTTGAACAGAATGCTGTCTGCTGTTTGACCTTTGAACTGCTTACCTTTGTTTTAGGGAGGTGTACCACACCAAACGAATGCAGCACGTCATCACTGTGAAATGGACTGCAGATAACAAATACATCCTGTGTGGCTCAGATGAGATGAACATTCGCCTCTGGAAAGCTAATGCTTCTGAGAAGCTGGGAGTGGTAAGAGTTGCACTTGTTGCTCTTTTGTCATAGAATCATAGAATGGTTTAGGTTGGAAGGGACCTCAATAATCATCCAGTTCCAACCCCCTGCCACAGGCAGGGACACCTCCCACTAGTACAGGTTAGTCAAGGCTTTGTCCAACCTGGCCTTGAACACCTCCAGGGAGGTTGTGGAGCACAGAATGTCATCTTTGATCACTTTCTGTGATTCTGTGCTCCACAACATCCCTGGGCAACCTGTGCTGCAGAGCCCCAACTCTCTCAGCCTGTCCTCACAGCAGAGCTGCTGCAGCCCTCTGAGCATCTTCGTGGCCTCCTCTGGACCCGCTCCAACAGTTCCATGTCCTTCTTGTGCTTGGGGCTCCAGAACTGTACACAGGACTCCAGATGGGGGTCTCATGAGAGCACAAGACAAGTTGTGTGGGGGCTTTTTGTTGCTTTTACAACTGGCTAACCTACTGAACTTCAAAAATTGTTTCTAAAGAGAAAATGTAAAATTATAGTTTTCAAATTAGAAAGACACAAAAATGATTTAGAGGGCTGGGATGCTTCCTCCCTGGAGGTGTTCAGCACCAGGCTGGATGAGTCCTTGAGTGACCTATTCTAGTGGGAGGTGTCCCTGCCTATGGCAGGGGGTTGGAACTAGATGATCTTTGAGGTCCCTTCCAACCTAAACCATTCTGTGACACCTCTGCTATGAAGACAGGCTGAGGGAGCTGGAGTGGGTCACCCTGGAGAAGAGGAGGCTCTAGGGACACCTAATAGCAGCCTGCCAGTACCTGAAGGGGACTACAAGAAGGCTGCAGAGGGACTGTTCAGAAAGGTCTGCAGTGACAGGACAGAGGGCAATGGATATTAGCTGAGTAACTGTCTGCAGCTTCTCTAATTGTTAATTTGTTACTTAGATTTCGCTTTTAAAGCACTGCGAAATTTAATTTTTCAGATGTTTAGGGAGTAGTTGTTGCCAACAAGACTTTGAGTGGAATCTTTATGGCTCACATTCTTGGATATACCTTTGAAATGCTGCTAGGATTCAGACAACTCTGTTAGTTTTTGTTCAATCCAGCCTGGGGTAGTTCCTGTGGTTCCCAAAGTTGCCACTGTTAATGGCTGTTTATCAGGTCCCACTGCTCTTCCTGCTGTTCCACTATAATTGCCACTGCTTTTTGAGAGGATTGCTGCTCTTATCTTCATAGACATATGCTTGCTGGTTTTAGAAGTGTCCAGTTCTGCCATGGTCTGTGGCTATTTTTTGAACACTCTGAATATTCAAAGCTGAACATTCAGTAATTGTCGGAAGCGTCAGAATATCCTGAATGCTTAGTTGCTTGCTCTGCTCTTTTTTCTTAGCTGAGAAGATTTGATAGAATGACTCATCCAAAGGTCACTGTATTTCTGATAGAATGCTAACATCTTGTAACACATTGTATTTTAAGATGAGTATTTTGGGGGAGGGTAGATAGAAACCAGCATTCTGAAAGAGAAAAGGAAATCATAATCAAACATTTTTCCCCTTTGGTGAGGACCCAGTGCTGGTTTGAGTTCCCAGGAAGTTACAGTGAATATGGAATGCCTGTGTTGTGACTGAGGAACATTTATCCAGTTGGCAAGTTGTACTTTCTGAACTGTGGCTACCCTAGCAGCCATCACTTCTGACAGGCATGTTTCTTTTGGCTTTTAATGTATTTGGCATTGCACTCATTATTCAAAATCAGTGAAACATTGAAGTAAGTATAAAAGTCTCTGGAGGAGCCAGAGGCATGCTATGTCTCCACTCCACTGACAATTATCATAGAATCATAGAATGGTAAGGTTGGAAGGGACCTCAAAGATCATCTAGTTCCAACCCCCTGCCATAGGCAGGGACACCTCCCACTAGTACAGGTCACTCAAGGACTCATCCAGCCTGGTGCTGAACATCTCCAGGGAGATCAAAGATCACGTTGGGTGATTCTGTGCTCCACAACCTCCCTGGGCAACCTGTTCCAGTGTCTCACCACCCTCACTGCAAACAACTTCCTCCTAACATCCAGTTTCAATCTCCCCTCTGCCAGTTTAAACCCCTTGCCCTTAATTGTTGTAAGAGCAGTGAACCCTCAGGAAAACCTTAAAAAAGCTGTGTTGTGCTTAAATTTATCACAGAATTAATCAGGTTGGAAAAGATCTTCAAAGCCATCAAGTCCAACCTATCACCCAGTGCCATCTAATCAACTAAACCATGGCACCAAGTGCCACATCCAGTCTCTTTTTAAACACTTCCACCACCACATATCATAAAACATTTGCTCACTGACATTACTTCTGAGAGTAACAGCTGCAAAGTTTGGCAGAGTAGTTAGGAATTGGAGCAATGGGCAGTGGAAGAACAAAACTTTCTGCCTGGGGATGGTTGTGTTTCAGTAAAACTACTGTGAGGAGTGACAGTAGTGGAGCTTAAGTTTGCTGCTTCCTTACAAGATGAAGAAATAATAATAGGGTTTGAGTGAGGGCTGAAAAAGATAGGAGAAAGTGCAGTCACAAGTTGGTTTCTTCTAGCAAAGTGCATTAGCAGGGCTGCTTCAAAAATGTCTTAAGTAATTGTGGATCCTTTCAGTCTACAGCTCTTTTCTGTGAGCTAGGTACCAGAAAGTGTGAGGTGGCATTCTTCTTGTAGTGGTTGGGTTTGTGATTCAGTGCACATGTAACTTCATCCCTTCAGCTATGGTTTTATGTTCTTAGCATCTGCAGTACCTTTCTTTTTCTTGTCATCTATTTAGATGTAAAGATGCAGTAAGTTTTTGGCCTGTGGAAACAATGAGTAATAAACTTAGAAAGGTGTCTTCAGCAGGACAGTAGTAAAAAAAAATAGACAAGCTTTGGTGTAGAAAGCTGCTGGGATATGCTTGCCTTCTAAAAATACATTATATCTGTGCTCTTGTCTGCCCTAGTCTAGAAGGGCAGCCTGGCCAGGGCAGATAAACAGCCCCTCTGTCTTCTCATGCTGAGTTACAGGAGTTTAAAATACTGCACACTACAAATCCAGCCTTCCTTTAACATAAAATTCTCCTTGTAAAGTAGTTTAAACTTCAGTCAGGGCTCAGGCAAAATGCTTACCTTCCTTCTGCTTAGACAGGGGCTGGTTATTCTTTGCACCTGGAGGGAGGAGAGAGGCAGTTTACTTAAGGACACATTTTCTTATTGCTGACAACTAGGTTGCTTTTTAGAGTTCTTCTTTCCCCCCTTTTCACTCCAGGTGTTTGTCACGAGGTGCTGCTGTGGTAATGGCAGGTAACTTCTCTTTCCCTCACACAGAAAGGAAATTGCTCATTTACTTTTGAAATGTATGAAGAAAATCCAACTGGGATGTCATAAATCCTGATATATTATAGAATGGTAAAATGCTTTGGGTTGGAAGGGACCTCCAAAGGTCATCTAGTCCAACCCCTCTGCAGTCAGCAGGGACATCTGCCACTAGAGCAGGTGTGTTGTAGAGTGTTCCAGTCCCTATAAACAATCTCTAATTCTGCTAAATTATGCCATTTACAACATCTCCAGCTTAAAACAGCTGCCCATGCTGACCTCCTGTAAAATGCCTTGCAAGAGAGGTTGGAATTCAGGACAGTGCTGTAGTTTGCTTTCTTAGCTGTCTGCTGTCCCTTATCTATCTGTGTCTCCCATGGCAGGAAGGTTGGAGTAGATGTTCACTGAGGTCCCTTCCAACCTAGGCCAGTCTGTGATTCTGTGCTGCCTGTCAAAACAAACATTTATTTGTCATTATGGCAAAATTACTACTTTACTTGTCATTATTATCATCATGTGGATGGGTGTGCACTTAGGGTTTTGAATGTGTCCAGAGAAGGAGACTCCATAGCCTCTCTGGGCAGCCTGCTCCAGGGCTCTGGCACCCTTGCAGTGAAATCATTTTTTACTTATGTTCCCCTGGCACCTCCTCTGCTCCAGCTTGCTCCCAGTGCCCCTTGTCCTGTCACTGGACATCCCTGAGCAGAGCCTGGCTCCATCCTCCCAACACTGCCCTGCACATCTTTATCAGAGCAACAAGGGCAGCCCTCAGGCACCTCTGCTGCAAGCTAAGGAGCCCCAGCTCCCTCAGCCTGGCCTCATAAGGGAGGTCTTCCACTGCCTTAATAGAAATGGAATTTCTATTCTGTGAAAGCTCACTAGACTGAAATGCAGCTGAAATTCCCAGAGATCTGAGCAAACCCAAACCACAGAGAGGTTGATGCTCCTGGTACAGCAGCACATGCTTTAAACAAGCACCCGGCAGACAGAGCTGGTTTTGGCTTGATAAATAAGCATTGGGACCAAAGCAAACATGCCTAGCTGAGAAAAAATGGCACTGTAGGTTAGCTGTCAGGAGAAGGCAATTCTCACTTTCAGTGTTGTTAGTAGTGGCTCAGAGGTAACATTAAACATGGCTAACAGACTCCAGTGGTAACAGCAGCTCACCTCTCTTTGATGTGCTTGTGATGCTAAGGTATTTTTAGCTGCCTGATGAAAGCTGGAGCTCCCTGTGTGCCACAGAGTCAAGCTAATACTTGAAAGCTGGTACATGCACTGTGCTTCCTAATGGATCAAGGCACTGGGTGAGATTTAGGCCACCTACAGAGCTGTCTGCAAAGCTGTTGATGAAGACAACTCATTTATAGCATTTGTACTTACACTAGCTAGTGATTAAAGTGCCTTCAGATCTTTGTTTCACAGCAAAAGCTGATCATCATCAGAGGTTAGGAAAGGAAGCAGAGTCTGATCAAAGAGGTTTTACTGTCAAGCTGTTCCTATTCTCTCTTCTTCAGCACATTAAAATCTGATTTGCAGGGAGTAATTTCAGTTACTTCACTGAACTTTGTGATAATATTTTTGTTTGGTGCATTGGGATACTGTTGAAATTGACCTACTCTGTTCTGAACCTCCTGGAGTTGCAACTGAAGCTATGATAATGTTCTTGAGTTTGAAGCATTGAGATACTGTTGAAATTAGAGTCATAGAATGGTAACGTTGGAAGGGACCTCAAGGATCATCTAGTTCCAGCCCCCTGCCATAGGCAGGGACACCTCCCACTAGCACAGGTCACTCAAGGCCTCATCCAACCTGGCCTTGAACACCTCCAGGGAGGGAGCAGCCACAACCTCCCTGGGCAACCTGTGCCAGTGTCTCACCACCTTCACTGCAAACAACTTCCTCCTAACATCCACTTTCAATCTCCCCTCTGCCAGTTCAAACCCATTGCCCCTTGTCCTGGCATTGCAAGACCTTGTCAATAGTCCCTCCCCAGCCTTCCTGTAGCCCCCTTCAGATCCTGGAAGGCTACTCTAAGGTCTCCTGGAAGCCTTCTCTTCTCCAGGCTGCAGAGCCCCAACTCTCTCAGCCTGTCCTCACAGCAGAGCTGCTGCAGCCCTCTCAGCATCTTGGTGGCCTCCTCTGGACCCACTCCAACACTTCCATGTCCTTCCTGTGCTGGGGGCTCCAGAACTGCACACAGGACTCCAGGTGGGGTCTGAGGAGAGCAGAGCAAAGGGGCAGAATCCCCTCCCTTGCCCTGCTGCCCACACTGCTCTTGCTGCAGCCCAGCACACAGTTGCTGTCTGGGCTGCACTCACACTGCAGCCTCATCTTGAGCTTTTCATCACCCCAGACCCCCAGGGCCTGTTCCTCAGGGCTGCTCTCAGCCATTCCCCACCCAGCCTGGAGTTGTGCTTGGGATTGTGCCTACCCAGGTGCAGGACCTTACACTTGGCCTTGTTGAATGTCATGAGGTTGGCCTGGGCACAGCTCTGCAGCCTGTGCAGGTCCCTCTGGATGAATGTCTGCCCTCTAGCAAGTGACTGTGCCATACACCTTGGTGCCCTCTGCACACTTGCTGAGGGTGAAAACTTCCTGAGGGTGCTGCTGAAATTGACCTACCCTGTTCTGAACCTCCTGGAGCTGCAACTGAAACTGTGATAATGTTTTGTGTTTGGAGCATTGAGATACTGTTGAAATTGACCTACCCTGTTCTGAACCTCTGCTTGCTAGAAGAAAACCATTGGAATGAAAAGTTTGGCTTTGTGGAGACAAGGGTGACAGTTAAATCTCTCTTCTTCATTGATGCCCTTGTCTGTGTTGTTTTCCCCACAGCTTGCACCACGAGAGAAGGCAGCAATGAATTACAACCAGAAGCTGAAGGAGAAGTTCCAGTATCACCCAAAGATCAGGCGCATAGCTCAGCACCGCCACTTGCCCAAGAGCATCTTCTGCCAGATTAAGGAGCAGCGCATCATGAGAGAGGCTCGCCGGCGCAAGTACGTTGTGCTCTGCTGCCTGCCCTTCCTCTTGCTCCTCATGGAATGCACCACTGCAGGGCTGGGGTAGCAATGTGTGGGACTGACAGGGCTACAAAGTGTGAGATAAACAAGTGTCAGCTGCTTCTGGCACCTGAGTTAGTGATCATCAACTCCTGGACTGATTAACATTTGACTAGAAGGAAAATGCAGACAGCCTGGCAGAATGGGACCTGGCAGTGCTGGGTGACAGCTGGCTGAGCATGAGCCAGCAGTGTGCCCTAATGGTGCAGAAGGCCAGTGGCATCATCAGGAAGAGTGTGGCCAGCAGCACTAGGGATGTAATCCTGCCCTTGGTAAAATCAGCACTGGTGAGGCCTCACCTCAAGCACTGTGTGCAGCTCTGGGCCCCTCACTGCAGGAGGGGCTGGAACTGGTCCAGAGGAGAGCAGTGAGACTGGGGAAGGGACTGGAGGGGAAGACTGAGGAGAGGCTGAGGGTGCTGTGATTGGTTAGCCTGGAGAAGAGGAGACTCAGAGGGGACCTTATCACACTCTACAGCTACCTGAAGGGAAGCTGTAGTAAGGTGGGGGTCAGGCTCTGCTCCCAGGCAACTTGTGACAGGATGAGAGGGTATGGCCTGGAGCTGCACCAGGAGAGGGTTAGGTTGGATGTTAGGAAGCACTTCCTCAGGGAAAGGGTCATTAGGCACTGGAAGGAATGGACTGCCCAGGGAGGTGGTGGAGTTGCCATCCCTGGAAGTGTTTAAGGAAAGCTTGGATGTGGCACTCAGTGCCATGGGCTGGTCAGTGTGGTGGTGTTAGGTCATAGGCTGGACTTGATGATCTCAGAGGTCTGTGCCAGCCTCAATAATTCTGTGATCCTGTGAGTGCCAGTGAGGACTGGCTGCTTCCCAAAAGTACCTGAAGAAATGGGAGCAAACACTATGTTGGAAGGAGAGAGCCACAGTTGTCTGTCAAGTGTGATGTGATGCAGCATTGCAATAGAAACAAAATGAGCTGCTTTGGGTGTGTAGAGGTTTTTTGGCTCCCTTTTGGTTTTGGTTGGGGGTTTTTTTGTGGCTTACTTTGGCTTGTGGGTTTTTTTTTCATGCCAGATTCCAAGATTCCAGGTGTTCCCCATCACCTGGAATATTGCTGTATTGGAATTTCTAGGAGCAGATGTCCTACATCATTGTAGCCATGGAATTAGCAGTAGGACTGAAAGGTGGTGGGGATGGGTTGTAGTCCTTGTTCTCAGCTGAGGGACTCTACAAACTTGAGTGAAGTTGATTTAAAGCTTGTGTAACTTAGCCAGTTTTATTTTTCAAAGGGACAATCCTTCCCCTCCAAGGAGGAAGCAGATAGCTTCTGATTAATAAAATCAGAACAATTCTTAATTTTTTTTTTTTTTTTTTTTAAATGATAGGATATCTCCATCAGTAGCTTAAGGGAAGAGTAGTACTAATTAAATCTTTGTGCTAACTGCTGAGCTTCATTTTCCTGTTTTTCTGTGTTTGCTCCTAGGGAACTGAACCGTCGTAAGCACAGCAAACCAGGGTCTGTGCCAGTGGTGTCGGAGAGGAGGAAACACATTGTGGCAGTAGTGAAATAATTGTGCTCACCTGTACAAAATGCCACTGTTGAGTGAACCAGTACAAAATTTGGATGTTGGTAAGACAGTGTAGACATGGCCTTGCCTCCAGATACACACATGCTTTGATTTCTCAAGCTCTCTGCTTTCCACAGTGGTAAGAATTGGCCCTTTAATCTTCTTCGGCCATTTGCCTGTCTGCTGGCAGTCCAAGGCCAGGCATTGCAGTTGAGTTTGAGCCTTTTGAGATAAGCCAAACACTTGGTAGTTGGTGGAGGATACCTGTACTTCCAATCCTATTCCTTGGTGCCTTTACCACAAAAGAATGGTGAAACAGATTCAGATTTGTCAGAGGCAAAAAGTCTGCTCCATCAGGGTTTTAAAATCTTCTCTCCTTTTCTGTTTGTTTGGTCTGTGGGTTTTGTTGCTTTTGTTGTAAACCTAATAAAATGAACAAGTGATCCTAAGGCAATGGAGACCAGATCTTGATTATTCCAACTGAGAAATCTATTGCATTCCATTTAGTACACTAAAGTGTATTTTTCTTTCTATTGCAAAGGAATTCAGTGGCATTCTCTGCCATCTGTAAACAGTTTTGTTCTGACTTCAATGCTGTGTGACCTGACAAAACTTTAGACTGTTGGAGTTGCTAATATATGATGACATAACTGAATAAAGATATTTTCTCTTTAGTGTGTTTAAAGCTTCTAAAATCAGGATGGGAGATGACATAAATTGTATAAAGCACAAACTTCTTTAGGTGAGATTTATGGTAAGCCTTCTATTTTAAGCTTTTTATATATTTATCTATCTATAGATAGATATATCTATCTATATATGTAAAAAAGCTTCACATCTCACAAGGAACAAGCTTGAATATAGAAGCTTTCACCTCAGCATGAGGAGAAACTTCTTTACAGTGAGGGTGACAGAGCCCTGGCACAGGCTGCCCAGAAAGGCTCTGGAGTCTCCTTCTCTGGAGCCTTTAAAAACCTGCCTGGATGCATTCCTGTGCAACCTGCCCTGGGTGCTCCTGCTTTTGGCAGGGAGGGTTGGACTCAATCTCTGGAGGTCCCTTCCAACCTCTAACATTCTGTAATTCTGTGGTTCTGTAGCCCAAAGTTCTTTGAGTGTCTGTCTAGGAAACAGACTGCTGCTCTTCCAGCAGGACAGAGTTAGCTTTTCACTGAAGATCTTAAGGTGATCAGAATTCACCAAGGCCTCTTGCAGCAACACAAGATGCATCCTGACTGTAAGTGTTGCTTAACATCTTCTCTACAAAAGGACTTCTTAAAGCTTTTGCACTACTATGCAGACTGTAAGTATACTCCCCCCTGCCCTGAATTTATGCACAAAAATAATTTTGTGAACTTGGATTAAAATTTTTAGTTGAACATTTTTATTTTTAAATCTGGCAGTTGAGCACTTTGAGCCTTCATATAACTCCCTGCTTAATCACAGAATCATGGTAAGGTTGGAAGGGACCTCAAAGATCATCCAGTTCCACCCCCCTGTCACAGGCAGGGACACCTCCCACTAGCACAGGTCACTCAAGGCCTCATCCAACCTGGCCTCGAACCCCTCCAGGGAGGGAGCAGCCACAACCTCCCTGGGCCACCTGTTCCATGTTTCTACTGACACTTACATCCATATGCATTTCTAGTTCTTACTCTTTCCCTTCCCTGTTCCAGCACTGCTTGGGCAAGGTTCCTGGATCATCATGGCAAAATGATGGCTTTTTGGTGAGAAGAGTCTAATGTATCTTTCACTCTCTGGATCACTTAGCTTATGGAGTGATGCAGGAAGAGAAGCAGATCTGAAGAGCTGTAAGTAGGATGATGAGGAGCAGTGGAACAGATCAGGGAATAGACTGATGCTGGCTGTGTGCCTGTTGTACTAATACAGTGCACTCTGTGCCAAATACAGTTTATTTCCTTCCTGAAACAGAAAACTGAGGGAGAATGTGCAGTCCAAAGCATGGCTGTGGCACAGCTGTAGTCAAGTCTTGCACAATTTGCAAAACCAGACTAATCTTCTGGAATGTGATTAAAAATTTTCAGGCTTGTCAGTTTAGCT
Organism: Ramphastos sulfuratus; assembly: GCA_013399055.1. NCBI lineage: Eukaryota > Metazoa > Chordata > Aves > Piciformes > Ramphastidae > Ramphastos > Ramphastos sulfuratus. Next base: position 18,887 of record WBNM01015593.1, on the reverse strand, counting down.
TGAGTTGATGTAGTTGGTTGTTGATTTGTTGAGTCATGATAACCCCTGGTGTGAACAAGCCCTGCCACTTGGAATTTATTAGTGTTGGTGCAGAGCTCTGACTGTAACTAGAGAGCTTTCAGTTCTGAAGTTAATTTGGCTACAGTGTGCTGCTGCTGGGGAGCTCTGCTGCATGACCTCTTTATGTTCAGAGACCTTTGTGTACTATTGCTTTCAGGCAGTGGAGCAGCTGAAAGGATTAGGGATGGCTGAAAATGTTGCTAGGGAAATTGTGATAAGGTGCTGAAAAAAAAAAGGGGGTTTAAAGTTAGGAGAGTACTCAGAAGCTGTCTGTTTGGATATGAAGACCTTTTCCAAATCCAGTGGCAGTGGCCTTGTACAGAGATCTTAGTCTTGTCACCAAGTGGAACACTCTTAGCATTCCAGAAAGAATCTGTTGTCCAAATGAGATGTAGGCTGTGGCTTTCTGATTGCAAGTCAGTCATTTGGAGTTTTGCAGGTGGTGGTCACAGTCTTTCAGAGGATCTCTGGCCATGGATTTATGGTGTTGGGCAAGCTGCTGTTGGTTTGCCCCCTTTGGAAACCCTTACAGTTGCTCTCCAAACCTTTCTTTGGCTATGCACCAAAATATGGAATTCCACAACAGCCAGGGTAGGGCTTTTTTAATTCAGTGGAGATAACTTTGTTTTAGGAGACATTCCTCCCATCCTTCAGACATGTATATTGTGATTTAGAGCTTGGTTTATTTTGCAAGGAGCATTGTGATGGGAAAGGTGACTTGGTAACTTAGGAATATCCAGGCTTGCTGCACACAGAGGATATGAAGTTTAAGGTGAGCAAAGCCAGCAGCAAGTGAACACAGCCTGGAAGTTCTTGTCTGCCGCTGAACACCACAGAAGTCTAAAACCATCTGAAGGGAAATGAATGAAGTTCTGTAACTGAGCTTCTGCTGATCCTGGTTTGTGGGAAGCCTGAGGAGCTCCATATTTTACTAGCCAAAGATGGGGACCTTTTGGAGAGGGACTTAGAAAGAAAAGGCTCATGTGCTCACCCAGGGCCTCTGGGGCTTCCGAAGATGAGTGGGCCATTCTAGGACAAAATCAAAGATCATAGTTGAAAAACTACCCACAAAAAACTGCTGGAAAGGAAAAATGCAGACTGAGTCTCAGAAAATGTTCTGCATGTGCACTTTGGAACTAAAGATTAAGGATTAAATGAAGGATTTCTTTTCAAAGGTGATCAGGCCAGGCTGGATGTGGCTCTGAGCAACCTGATCTAGTGTGAGATGTCCCTGCCCATGGCAGTGTGGTTGGAGCTGGATGATCCTTCCAGCCCTGACAATTCTGTGATTAGTCTTACACTGACCTTAAGCTGAGCTGCCTTTTTTTTTCAGTGCCCTGAAAGGTTGATCTGGGATCTCTGTGGGGTTTATAGGTTTAAACTGGCAGAGGGGAGATGTAGACTGGATGTTAGGAGGAAGTTGTTTGCAGTGAGGGTGGTGAGACACTGGCACAGGTTGCCCAGGAAGGTTGTGGCTGCTCCCTCCCTGAAGGTGTTCAAGGCCAGGTTGGATGAGGCCTTGAGTGACCTGTTCTAGTGGGAGGTGTCCCTGCCTATGGCAGAGGTTTGGAACTGGATGATCCTGGAGGTCCCTTTCAACCTTACCATTCTATGATTCTATGGATTTTAGGATATAAAGTGGAAGGTCTTGGGCTTTGAAGAGTTTTCATGTGTTAATGTTAGTGTAGTTGGTGATTTCACTTTGGCAGGTGCAGACAGTGTGTTCTCAGTGGGTAGATGGATGTGATCAGGAGTTTCTAGCATGTTCCATCACCTGTTCTCCTTTTAGGGTTTCTGTGGGCAAAACCAAAGATGTTTCAGCAGACAAAGGAGCACTGCTGATGATTAAGCAGATAGATGGATGGAGATGGTATTTTGTCACTGCAGAAATGTGATTAAAACCCACAACAGGATAGAAACCCTCAGATCTGATACAGATGTAGCAGACATGCTTATGTATCCAAGCCTCCAGCTTGTGCTCAAGCAGAATGAAATTATTTCAAGACATGACTATTTTCTGGGAGCCTTATGTAGAATGCGATGATTTTTTTTTTTTTTGGTTGGTGTACTCAAAAATACCATTAATTTACAAACCAGTGCATAAAGCTGCCATGGATNGTTTAAGAGGAGGCTGCATGAGGCACTTAGTGCCATGGCTTAGTTAATGAGAAGGGTTAGGTGCTAGGTTGGACTCAATGATCTCAGAGGTCTTTTCCAACCTGGTTAATTCTGTGATCCTGTGATAGGAGGTAGCAAGGGGTGAGGGACCTGTTACATGTTCTCAGAAAGGCCTTTGCATCAAACACCTGCACAAGGCAAGGCTCTGATAGAGCCAAACCTTACCAACATCTGCAGAGTCTCGGCCTGTGCCCCTGCCTTGTCCCTGGGTACTTTGGCAGGCAGCATTTGGGTAGAACTCACTTCCCTCTTTCTGCCCTGCAGAAAAGCCTTGGGTGTTTTTCTGCACTTTGATATCTCAGGTAGAGACTGAATGGTATTGCAGGATGAAAGTAGTGTATTGTTTTTCTACTTGCAGAACTGTTTTGATCAGATTTTCCAGCATTACAGTTTTCTCCTGGACTTGTTTTCTTTACATCCCAGCTTCCCTAAACAGCACCTCAGAAATTCTTGCTGCCTCTGTGCTCATCATTGCCTTGGCCAGGTCACTTAGCTTTTGCTAACCATAAATAGTTCTTTCTTGAAGTTATTTCTACCATATCATATTATCTGTTGGAACATTACTCTGAATCCCTCAAAAAGAGGATTTTTAAGATCTGGAAGACTTAGAGTCACTTTGCAGATGCCTATGAACCTAAACTATGGTGAGGAAAGGTTTGGGTTTTTTTTTTCTCTATGAGGGTGACAGAGCACTGGAACAGGCTGCCTAGGGTGGGTTGTGGAGTCTCCTTCTCTGGAGATATTCAAAACCCACCTGGATTCATTCCTGGGTGACCTGCTCTAGAGAATCCTGATCTGGCAGGGGGGTTGATCTTTTGAGCTCCCTTCTGACCCCTAACATTTTGTATGTACAGAGTTTGGGATACATTAGGGGAAAGGAAACCTGGTCTCAAAAATGCTTGGAGGATGAGAAGAGCCAAAGCTCTGCTCACTGCTGCCTGGGATAGGACAAGGAGCAATGGATGGAAGCTGCAGCACAGGAGGTTCCAGCTCAACACAAGGGGAACTTGCCTGGAAGGGTCCCAGAGCCCTGGCACAGGCTGCCCAGAGAGGCTGTGGAGTCTCCTTCTCTGGAGCCTTTCCAGGCCTGTCTGGATGTGTTCTGTGTGCCCTGAGCTGCATTGTCTGGTCCTGCTCTGGCAGGGGGCTTGGACTGGATGAGCTCTTTGTGTCCCTTCCACCCCTTAACATCCTGTGAGCCTGTGACAGGGGAGGGATTATTGCTGGGATGCAACAAGGGCTTGCACACTGGCCAGAGGGATGGGGTTTGGCCTGGCAGGGGTTGAGGAGGGAGCTGCAGGGCACAGATGGGAAAGGAAGGAGCAAGTCAGCAATTCCTCACTGTGTGAGTGAAGGCCACAGGGCAAAATCAATCTCTCCTACACTATAGAATGCAAGATGAACTGTGACAAATGGGGGTTGTGGGTTTTTTTGTTTGCTGGGTTTTTTTTGTTTGTTTGTTTGCTTGGGTTTTTTTTTTTTTGGTTTTTTTTTTTGTTTGTTTTTGGTGTTGGTTTGGTTTTTTTTTTTTTTGCCTGGGTTTTTGTGCTTTTTGGTTTGTTTTGGTTTTTTTTTTCCCCTCAAATGGGATAATCCAGCATTTAGATCTGAAGGCAAAAGATCCATTGGTTCAGCTGGCTATCTAAAGGTATCATATTTATAGGCTAGCTATTTCAGGAATGGAGCCTGTGTTCTTTTGCATCACTTAAGGCAAAATATAACCTTGGCAAACAAAACCCACTGGTGATATTTGCAGTTGCATCACCCTCAAGTGAGCATTTACCATCAGAAAGTGTTAGGACATTCCTGAGCAGCCATTTTTTACATAATCTTGTCAGTTATGGCTGTCCAAGGGCTGTGGCACAATATCTTGAAGAGATAAATGTTGCCTACCACCAGTTAAAAGCAGCCTGGAGTAGGAAAATGGATTATGATATTGATGTCAAACTGGGGGATAAATAGAATACAGTAATTAGGTGTCTAGATGTGATTTGAAACTAAGGTTTAAGCATAAAGGGGTTGCTTTTCCTCCCCCCCCCCCAGGAATAAAAAGCATAAAAATGAAGATCTGGCTTAGTAACAGTTCTTTATAAATTATGGACAATGTGTAGTAATTTGCTTCAAAAGACAAAGAACTTTATTCCCTGCAAAGTCTTTTATGTGACTGCCCTGGACAGATTTTGACTGAGCTCTGTACTGTTGAAGAAATCATGGAATCATAGAATGGTTTAGATTGGAAGGCACCTCAAAAGATCATCTAGTTCCAAACCCCCACCATAGGCAGGGACACCTCCCACTGGAAAATGTCACTCAAGGCCTCATCCAACCTGGCCTTGAACACCTCCAGGGAGGTTGTGGGGCACAGAAGCACCCAATGTGATCTTTGAT
>WBNM01015592.1:0-60300 GCA_013399055.1 Ramphastos sulfuratus | reverse complement strand
CTGGGGCCAAGCTCTTTTCAGCGGTCAGCAGCTATAAGACAAGGAACAACAGCTACAGACAGGAACACCTCAACATGAGGAGAAACTTCTTCACAGTGAGGGTGACAGAGCCCTGGAACAGGCTGCCCAGAAAGGTTGTGGAGTCTCCTTCTCTGGAGACTTTCAAAATCCACCTGGTTGTGTTCCTATGTGAACTACTACCCTGGATGATCCTGCCTTGGCAGGGGGTTAGACTTGATCTCTGGAGGTCCCTTCCAACCTCTGATGTTCTATGATTCTGAAAAACTGCTAAGCACCAAGGTAAGCATACACCAGCTCCATTTAGCTCACCAAAGCCTGAAACTATGTTTATATTTAGACCTAGCACAAAAAGCAAGGGAAAACAGACATTTCAAACAGAAATTTGTGAGTTGCTTGTTTGTTTTGACAGCACTGAGATTTAAAAATAGCTGAATTTGTTTTTGCAATACAACTCATACTTTTAAGGCAACACCTTTTCACGCTGTGGACTGACTGTTAAGTAGAAACACAGCATACACTAAGAAAACAGGATGAGTATAAATGTCTTTAAGCCCAGTCACATAAATCTCACACAATGTTAACCCTTGAGATTCTTTCTTACCATTACTAGAAAATGAAGTCATTGCTTACTTGTCGTTCCAAACTCGGAAATACCATAAAACCTGTTAAAAACCAAACCAACTCCATTGTCTGATTTCATTTGGTTTGGGGATTGAAGGAAACCAAAAGCCTGTCTCAAAAGTGAATTCTTGAGGAGGATGTAACCTCTCTGCTCGGTTGCCCTCCTGCATTCTTGAAGCAAAGAATGCAGAAGTTGTGAGCCAACATTTTCTAAAGAAAAAACATATGGTTGTTTTTCCTACAGGCCAGGGACGTATACAAAGGAACAGCTAACTAAATACAATAATCAGTCCATTGATTCCTTTCTTTCAGAACTATTCATCTAAATCAGTAAATAGATTATTATAAGCAAGCAAAACTAAAAAAACAATTAAAAGAGCCCACAAGAACACAGTTCCTAATTAGAAACATCCCATTTTGATTTGGGTTTTATTGTGGCAATGGCTCATTCTGACCAACCAAATCAAAAGATGGGTGCTTGCAGTTTGTTTAAACAGTAGTCCTGGGCAGCTAGCAAGGTTTCCAGATGTGCTACTCCACCTCCCTGCAACCAATAAATAAAAGGAGGAGGACTGTTGGAATGCTAACATTTGCTCCAGAAAACTGCTCAAACAGTTAAAAGACAGGGATGATAAAAGCGGCTGCACCAGTTCTTGTCACGGTGCCAGAACTGAATGTTTACCCAGCTCTGCATCCCCACCAGATGGGGGTGGGGAGGAAAAGTCTAGAAAAATCTCTTTTCCCAACCGTTTTGTCATGAAAAAGGGTATAGGGAAGCAAAACAAATGATTTATGTGGTAGAAACAGACCCACAAAGACACGTTCAAATAGCTGCTTGTAGGTTTCTTGGCGTTTCTGTTAGCAGACATTTGGGGGGAGCATCTGCACTCTAAGCACTATCATGCTATTCTACAGTCCATCATTTTGCCTGTTGTTGTACATATAATTCATGCACTCTGCTCTTGCAGATTGTGCTGCAAAAGGGGCTCTAAACTGGGCTGGCTGGACTTTGGGCTTCAATTACAGTTTATTTCTTGACCAAAGGCACAGGTGTACAGCTCTGGAAGCCACTGAATGTTCCTAGCGATGATGGAGGTTTTCTGTGTCTCTGTCAATCCCTGCTACTTAGAGCTGCAGTCTAGAGTATGAGACCCAGTAGAAGTCAGAGCAGGGTGGAAGTGCAGACATAAGGGAAAAGTAATGACAAAGTTGAAATCAAGGACTTTGGTGCAGAATGTCTTGTGGAAACTGGGCATGGAGCAGGATGCATGGCCACAAATCACCGAGTCAAGCACCAGAAAATGTTTTATCAGTCTTTTCCCTCCTCCAGAGCAGAGAGAAGACTCTCTGCTGACCCAAGATCTACCCTGAGGACCGGGTGGAGGTTTAGCAGGCAGGGCCAAGGAATAGTTGGGACAGAGCCAGGATCATGACTGACTTCTCTGGGCCTGAGGAGAGATCTTGCTTAGAAAAGCATTCTTCAGCGACAGTCCAAATTTCCATCAGTGCCGCATGTGGTCCTACCAGCGGTCCCCATTTGACCTGCCCACCAAACATATGAGCAACTGAGCTCTGAATAATTCCACAACTCTTCTTGTGTACTCAGGAGTGAGATTTGGGCTCTGGATGAGCTCTTCTATCAGGACAGGCTATGAGAGTTGGGGCTCTGCAGCATGGAGAAGAGAAGGCTTCCAGGAGACCTTAGAGTAGCCTTCCAGTATCTGAAGGGGGCCTACAGGAAGGCTGGGGAGGGACTATTGACAAGGTCTTGCAATGAAAGGACAAGGGGCAATGGGTTTAAACTGGCAGAGGGAAGATTTAGACTAGATGTTAGGAAGAAGTTCTTCACAGTGAGGGTGCTGAGGCACTGGCACAGGTTGCCCAGGGAGGTTGTGGCTGCTCCTTCCCTGGAGGTGTTCAAGGCCAGGTTGGACGAGGCCTTGAGTGACCTGTTCTAGTGGGAGGTGTCCCTGCCTATTGCAGGGGGTTGGAACTAGATGATCTTTGAGGTCCCTTCTAACCTTACCATTCTATGATTCTATGATTCCTGCACAGCATGAAGAAGCACAGAGATTTCTGAGCCAGTGTCTCAGGCCAGGGTAACATTGTAAAAACCACAGTCACAAGCTGATGAAGTGATAATAAACATAGGAAAAGTAAGAAATCCCTGATTATGAATAGAGATATTGGGAAGACAGCCAAAACCAAATTGGGAATCCATCAGTTCTTATGCCTAAAGGTGCTCCTAAGTATGTTTGTGTCTGTTCCCTTAAGAGAAAGGGATGAGTTGGCATAGACTTCCACAGGAGCAGGATATCATCTTGGAATGTTTTAAGTCAGTCAGCATAGCCTATAAAAGTTGAAATGCAGATTCTAAGAATTAGTGGAAGCAAGCTGGACACTCAGAAGTTTGCCCTTGTTGTGCTACCCAGACATCTCCAGTGTTAACTACATCTGGATGTCTACCATGATTTTTATCTCATAAAAAACAACTCTAAACAAGCTGCACCATATATGGCAAAACTGTTGTTAGGCCTGCTAAAGACAATCCAAGAGACTGTTTATTACAGCTAATAAAAGCCAAATTCAAAGTATAATACCATTCCCTTGATTTATTTTCAAAGATAATAGGGATGTGGATAATTTCAGACAAGTCTGACTTCTTCAGCATTTTGGCAGGCACTGCTTTCCTGCAGAGGACCACTACCTGTGGTTCTGGTTGAAAGCAAGATCCTTCTAAAGCACCACCAAATAAAACCTTAAGACACTCTAAAGCAGGAGTTACACTAGGCAAAGAGTTGGATGTGCCTGTGAGAGTTTCTTTGATAAATGTTTAGCAGCTGCTCAAGAACATAACCCTCAAAGCACTTTTCTTACCACTTCAAGATTCTGTGATTGCCATCTTTCTGCCAGCGCAACCAGAACTAGCTGATGTAACAAAGCAGGGACTGACTAGAAAAGGTCAGTCTGCTACCACCTGGAAGTCCACCACATGCACATATTGATAGCTTTTGGAATCTTTTGTCTTTCTAAACTATTTTGTCTTTCTAAACTACTTTATTTTAAAAAAAAAATACATTCTTCTTTTTTTTTTTTTTTGTGATAAGCTGAAAGTCTTTTACGAAGGCTTCCTCCCACACAATATTTTTCTAACTCAGCTGCCAAATGTCTACAGAATTACATGTGCATTCTGTGTATGAGAACATAATTTACAGCAACAGAAAATCTGAGATGCAGCTCAACAGAAATCCCAGAGTCTGTAAGCTGGTCTGCTTGTTCCACACTGCTGGGACAAATATGGCTTTTTAAGAGGGCTCCAACAAATTATATGTCAGAGTGTTCTTTGCTATGTAGAATGCTTAAACTCAGTAGGACTAATTCAAGCATAACAGAGATGCCCTAGAATTTCTCCACTATGTCATATGTTTAAAGTATCTATTATGACTATGGTCCATATTCTCCTTCCATGAAATCAAGAGAAGGCCTAGAATTGATTTCTAGTGAAGCTAGACTATTTCCTGTGATGTTTTAGTTTAGGTAAATCATAGAATCATAGAATGGTAAGGTTGGAAGGGACCTCAAGGATCATCCAGTTCCAACCCCCTCTAGGGGATCATCTAGTTCCACCTCCCACTAGTACAGGTCACTCAAGGCCTTGTCCAACCTGGCCTTGAACACCTCCAGGGAGGGAGCAGCCACAACCTCCCTGGGCAACCTGTGCCACTGTCTCACCCCCCTCACTGCAAAGAACTTCCTCCTAACATCCAGTTTCAATCTCCCCTCTTCCAGTTTAAACCCATTGGCCCTTGTCCTGTCATTACAAGACCTTGTCAATAGTATAGAATCATGACTAACATAGTTTTCAGTGCATTCTTTGATAGCATGAATTTAAAGCAAGTCTTCAGACTAATCACAGGATGATACCCATCATTATTTGCCAGGCTGTTTGAAAACTATATCAGATGCAAGTGGATTAGTCAGACTGTAAACCTAAATGCAGTTTAATGCAGAGCAGTTACATTTACTACTGACCATCTGCTTTTGAACACTTTGTCAGTACCTTTTAACACTGACAGGAAGGAACTTGTGAGTTAGCTTTGTAAGAAAACAGTAAATTAAGAAAACAAAATAGCTTCAACCAGGGTTTAATCAGCAGAGTATCTACATGTTTAAATGCAGGACCTAATAAAACATGCTGCTGTTCTTATCAGCCACTTATGGCAAAGGTCCCATGCACACTTCATGTACTAAAAGTCTCCCCCAAGGTATGTGAAACACAGAGCTTTCCCAACAAAAATAAGTACTTGGATTTGGTATGGTTGGGTAAATCTCCTGGATTTCATATTTTTTTCAGAACCAAAGTCTAGAAAGATGTGCTCCTGTCAAAACCTTGGCTCACACACAGTGCTAGGCATAGGATACAACTGACTTCTCACTCCCTGCCTTCTTCCAAGGAGGACACCAATTGTTGTCCACGTGACAGCCCTTACCAGTTCGATGTTTGAGTATTCTGTATTTAAAGCTAATAAGTTCTGTACAGTCCCAACTGAATCCTGCCAACTTGGACTGAGAGAGTAAACAGACATCAAGTATCTGCTTTCCCTTATAAAACCAGCTCCAGCTTCTGAAGGGAGATGAGGACATTCAAGCCCAAGCAAGTCCAAGTCACAAGTGAGCAGTTTGTGGCTTTAGAGCAATGAAGAGCCAGTTTAAAAAAACAAGGAGTACAGCATCTTCAGCCAAAGCATAAGACAAACAATATCCCAAGTCCTAAAATTGTGTTTCTCAGCTTCAGCACTGCTCAGGCTGCGAAACAGTTGAGCACTGTTGTAACAGGAAAATGTAAGCCATCGATATTGCCACTGACCTGAGATCCTGCACACAATATAGCAGAAAACAAAACTCTATCCCCTTGTCAACAAGTTGGGTTTGAGTCTACCTTTATCATTAGAAAGTAAGAATAAGTTCTGTAGCAAATTAAATCCATCAGATCATGGGGGAGCAGAGATCAGTCCAGAATACAACACAGGATGTCTCTGTTATTAATATNGCCCCAACTCTCTCAGCCTGTTCTCATAGCAGAGCTGCTGCAGCCCTCTGAGCATCTTAGTGGCCTCCTCTGGACCCGTTTAGATTTTGGTAAGATTAACTGAGTAGTTCACAGAGATTTTCTGTCCACTGTTTTGACCTGTCTGCACCATTCTGTTAACATTACATTGGGGCTTATTGCCATTTAGATTGGTTTTCTACTACCACGTGTGAAAGTCTTACGACCTAGGTAGGACCACTTATTACTGCAGGGCAAAAATCAACCTACATAAACCTGTAGAGAGTCCTACCAATATCAGACAACTAGACATAAGGATAAAATCCTGATTTCTAAAGTCTCTTGAACATTAGATAGGCCCAGCTCTCCTCACAGAGATCTCAGCTGAAGCTTGGCTACCAATCTCCATCCTCTAAGATTTCAGACCACTGTGGAAATATTTCTTTGCTATCCAGACCACAACATTTTCATGTGGCTTCAAGATTCCACCAGCAAAAATTGCTCTTTTTGCTTTACCTGCATCAGCAGCTGTGATCAGTAGCACATATTGCTCCTTCGCCTCCCGGTCCAGGCTCTGTACCAAGCGCAGCTCTCCACTGGCTGAGAGAGTAAAGGCTCCTTCTTCATTTCCAGCCACCAGCACATATGTAAGCTTGCTGTTCAGGCCTTGATCATCATCTCTTGCTACAACCTACAAAAGCAGCATGAGCACATGTGAAGTCATATCAAGAATTGATGAACACAGAGCAAAATTTTACTGGGGTACAGGAAAATATTCTCTATGACAATAATCCAAATTAATAGAGTGAATTGCTCTAAGGGTAAGTATAAATTAGCTGCAGCTGTAAGAATTACTTCACACAGTGGTGATGGCATTAAAAGTACAGTTTAAAAATGTTAGAAGTTAATTACTTATTCTTCTCAAGTATAAATACAGTAAAGACTGTGTTGGGGCTCTGTGAAAATGACAGATGATCTGGTATAGGCTGACATGGGTATAGCAAACAGTTCATGTCCTGAATTCATTTAGTGCTCTTTTGGTATCCAGCACAGAATTTCAGCCTACATAGGGAAGGGTTAGACTCAAAGATGTGCTGCATGACAATTGAGATTGAGATGACAGAGCAAATCTAAAGTCCCAGTGCAGGTGGGGAAGACAAAAACAAAACTCCAAAGCATGATATAAACATGGTAAAGACCAAGCAAAACAAAACCACCATCCAAACAAACAAAAAAGGAACCAAGTCAATGACCACTGCATGTTGGATTATAGCAGGAGGCAACTTTTTATACCATATACTGAGAAGGAATGTGAACCTAAGGAGGAATTGAAGGACATTGAAGTGTTGCAGCAGGTCCAGAAGAGGCCATAAAGATGCTCAGAGGGTTGCAGCAGCTCTGCTATGAGGACAGGCTACAAGAGTTGGGGTTCTGCAGCATGGAGAAGAGAAGGCTTCCAGGAGACCTTAGAGTAGCCTTCCAGGATCTGAAAGGGGCCTACAGGAAGGCTGGGGAGGGACTATTGACACCGTCTTGCAATGACAGGACAAGGGGCAATGGGTTTGAACTGGCAGAGGGGAAATTGAAATCGGATGTTAGGAGGAAGTTGTTTGCAGTGAGAGTGGTGAGACACTGGCACAGGTTGCCCAGGGAGGTTGTGGCTGCTCCCTCCCTGGAGGTGTTCAAGGCCAGGTTGGACGAGGCCTTGAGTGACCTGTTCTGTGGGAGATGTCCCTGCCTATGGCAAGGAGTTGGAACTAGATGATCTTTGAGGTCCCTTCCACCCTTACCATTCTATGATTCTATGAATTATTTCACTGTGAGGGTGACAGAGTACTGGAACCAGCTGCTCAGGGAGGTTGTGGAGACTCCCTCTCTGAAGACACTCCAGAACTGTCTGGTTGCATTCCAGTGTGATCTGCTCTAGGTGATTCTGCTCTGGCAGGGGGACTGGACCAGATGATCTTTGGAGGTCTCTTCCAGCCCCTGACATTCTGATTCCATGATACACTGTAGTGTAATAACAACTGTAGGCAATACATATCTATTTGCTGAATATACTCACCTGAAGAATAACTTTTGGGAGCATCTCGAAGTTCTCAGGGACGTTGACAGAGTAGGGAGAAAGTTCAAATGTGGGAACATAATCGTTGACATCCTTCAGAACAATACTGACTGTGGTGGTGTCGGTCCTGGGGCTGCTCCCGCGGTCAGCAGATTGAACAGTCAGTGTGTAGGAGGGCTGCTTCTCTCTGTCCAAAGGCTTAGCAACTGTTATCACCCCTGTCACAGAATCAATCCGAAACTCACTATTGGCATCCCCGCTGACGATGGCGTAGCGGACCTGCCCGTTTGTACCTTCATCTCCATCCGTAGCGAACACCTGGATTAGATCTGTCCCCGTCAAAGTATTTTCCTTCACCTCTACTTTATAAAGCTTTTGGGCAAAAAGAGGGTCATTGTCGTTAATATCCAGGACTATAACCACCACATCTGTAGATGAAGAAAGGGATGGCTGGCCCTTGTCTGTGGCTACCACAGTCAAAGTGTAGTTGGAGACTGTTTCTCTGTCGAGCTCCCCAGTAAGCCTCACTTCACCATCAATGGTGCCAATGCTGAACTTGTTTCCCAGGGGCCGGAGCAGGCTGTACTCGATGTAGCTGTTGGGACCGCTGTCGGGATCGGTCGCCTGCGCTTTGAACACCACCGTGTCTATCGGCGTGTTTTCAGGGACGTAGGTCAGCTTTGGGGAGATGAAGCTCGGAGGGCTGTCGTTCACATCCAGCAGAATAATTGAAACTTGGGCTGTGCTTGTGTACCTGGAGGCTGGGAGAGGGGCCATGTCGTGCACTTGCACCACGAGGCTGTAGAACGACTGGCTTTCCCGGTCCAAAGGCTGCCTGATGCTCAGCACCCCGCTGCTGTCGATGCCGAAGTGCCCCGCGCTGTCCCCGGACGCGATGCTGAAGGACAGCTGTGAGTTGGAGCCTGGTGGGACATGGAGAACAAAGGTAGAGAATATGAATTCATCCCAGCGACCCAGATATAAATGTTTCTGGCCTCATTTCCATGGGAAACGAGGACTGTACAAGCGAGCTGCCTATTCAGCCTCCTCATCACCATTTTTTAATCCAAGTTTCACAAGGGAGAAGAAGCCTTTGAAATAATTATTTTCTGATGAGCGCTGAAGAGGGAGGGAAGGAGGGAGGAAGGGAAGGATGTTAATTGGAGCAGCCGCAGAGGGAACGGCCAGCAAAGTTCATCTCTGCATTTCATTCAGCAGAAGCTGCACAGTGGCAACATGTATAGCTTTTCCCCATCTACTATGGGTAGAGATAAAGGTTTTGAGAAGTTTTCCTTCAGAAACCAAGACTCAGTAGTTCTGTTGCTCACTGAAGGTCTGCTTTCCTCCGTTCTTCTCAGTTTAACTAAGCAACATTATTATTAATGTAATTATTTCATGAATTCTTCCACTCGGTTAGACAAAGCCACAACCAGAAACTCCCAAGCCAAGCTGGAGCAAGCCAAGAGTGAATACTGGAGAGAGGTATGCTTCCCATATATGGCCTGGTATTCCTAAGTGTCTGAGGAACAGCTCTCATCTCATGACGGAAACGCAACTAAGAATTATGGTCAAGGGAGAAATTTGTAATTCTGGTAAAGGAAATACATTCTGAATCTTGACAAGGCTGTGAAATGACCTTAAATATGGCATTCAGGAAACAAATCATAGAATGGCTTAGGTTGGAAATGACCTCAGAGATTGTCTACCCCAACCTCCCTGCCACGGGCAGGGACACCTCTCAACTAGAATCGGCTGCTCAAGGACTCATCCAGACTGGCCTTGAACATCCCCAGGGAGAAGAGATCCATAATGTCTCTGGGCAACCTATTCCAGAGCCTCACTGCCCTTGTACTGCAGATCTTCTTCCTATGATCCAGTCTAAACCTATTGTGCTTCTGCCTAAATCCATTCCCCTTTATCTATGTCTACACCCTTATGGTAAGTCCTTCTCCAGCATTCCTGTAGAATCATGTCAGGTATTGGAAGGCAGCACTAAGGTTCCCTCAGAGTCTTCTCCTTTATTGGGTGAACAACCTCAGCACCCTCAGTCTAGTCTCACAGGGTGTTACATCTCTGTAGCCCTTCTCTGGACTTGCTCCAACAACTCTATGTCCTTCTTAAGATGGGGACACAAGAACTGGACTCAGTATTCAAGGTCGAGACTCACAGGAGTAGTGTAAAGGGGAAGAATCACTTCTCTTGAGGTGTATGCTATTGCTTCAACTCCAGAGTTCTTGCTAAACCACTTATTTTTGGGAATACCTAATTGAAATGAGTCTTCTCTCATCCATCCATCCATCCATCCATCCATCCATCCATCCATCCATCCATCCATCCAGCTAGCCAGCCAGTCATCTGTCTTTTAACTAATTTTGAATTTTTTGATTTCTGGGGTTTCAGTCATAAAGACTGTGATGCAGAATTAGTAGATTAATAGCCAGGAAGATGTTCAGAGGACAGGCTATGAGAGTTGGGGCTCTGCAGCATGGAGAAGAGAAAGCATCGAGGAGACCTTGGAGTAGCCCTCCAGTATCTAAAAGGGGCTACAGGAAGGCTGGGGAGGAACTATTGACAAGGTCTTGCAATGACAGCACAAGGGGTAATGGGTTTAAAGTGGTAGAGGGGAGATTTAGACTGGATGTTAGGAGGAAATTCTTTACAGTGAGAGTGGTGAGACACTGGCACAGGTTGCCCAGGGAGGTTGAGGCCTTGAGCAACCTGTACTAGTGGGAGGTGTCCCTGCTTATGGCAGGGGGTTGGAACTGGATGATCTTTGAGGTCCCTTCCTACCTTACCATTCTATGAGACCGTTCACTACTAATTTACCTCACAAACTCACTTTTTCACACACAGAAACCAAGCTGTCTGCTTAAGCAGCTGATTGTTATGCTCTGTATTTTGTCATGTTTCTTCAGCTCTCTCTCTCTGATTGAATTGCTTTCATAATTACATTATTCCTACACTAGATTTATTAATCTCTGTCATTGGTTATGTTTGGACTCAGAAACTGTAGGCTTTCTTATTCTTTCCCCAGTGGCTACTCTAATTGGCATATTTCCTTCTCTCTTCTTCTCTTTTAAGAACTCAATTACAAAATAAATAGAATCAAACATGAAAGACAAAAATATTTTAATGAAATTAAAGAAATTAATGCATTTATATGCTAGATATTAGTGTTTCTACATCACTTTGATCAAGTGAAGCTCTGTGACAGTTTAACACTAGTCTGTTTTTTGTTTGTTTTGTTCAGTTGAATTTCAAATGTCTAATTATATGGATGAAAGCCTTCTGATTTCAGTAAAGTACTTTATTAGCAGTTCAAGATTTTTGCCAATTGACTGCATGGGTAGGAATTACATCTTATAGAAGAAAATTTACTTCCACTGCTCTTCCCCTCCCTTCCCCACTATTTTTTACAGTTTTGCTTGCAAATTCACCTCCATGTACCTTTTCATTTCTTGTCCTGTAATTTCAGAGGTTTCAATGCTGCTAATGTTTCTGTAGATTAAACTGTGAAGCAGGAAAGTTGTCTATTTATCAGGGGAGCCACCAATCCNTTAGAAATATGTAAGGAGTGAGTGCCAGAAGGATGGAGCCAGGCTCTGACCAGTGATGCCCAGTGACAGGACAAGGGGCAATGGGTGGAAGTTGAGGTATAGGAGGTTCCATGTGAACCTGTGGAAGAATTTTTTCCCTGTGAGGGTGACAGAGCACTGGAATAGGCTGCCCAGGGGGGTTGTGGAGTCTTCCTCTCTGGAGATATTCAAAACCCGTCTGGATGTGTTCCTGTGTGATCTGGTCTAGGTGATCCTGCTCTGGCAGGAGGATTGGACTGGATGAGCTTTCAAGGTCCCTTCCAGCTCCTGACATTCTATGATTCTATTACTCTTTTAAACACAAGCTGACATTTTGGGTTTCATCTATGCCTTCTCCCCAGGTTTGGAGCTGGTCTTTTCTTAAGGAGAACACAGGGACATCCTCTTTGTTGAGATTTGGGTTTGTTTAATCTGAGGGTTAATCAGATAAAACTCAGTGAATGCTCAGACATGGAGTCACTAACTTCAAGATAATGCTCTTTTAAGGGTCTTGTTTCTATTTTTATTTGTTTACTAATGAGACAAAACCAAAAAATCCTATTTCCTCCACTCTGTAAATACCTGTGGAGTCTAACTGCAAAGTGCCACTGGGTTTTTGCCTGGAGAAATACTTTTTGACATACACACAGGTATGTGCTTTGCTGTGACATTTTTCCTGCTCATTCAACATGGAACAAAAAATGAAAATCCAAATCTCAGAATGAATGTCTTTAAGGAAACTGAGTTCTTTGTTGCTCTGTAAATAGCCAAGGTCTATAGCTGATATTTACTGAGTATCTGCATATGAAACTGTCCAAGCTGAGATAAACAGCAACTGCTTCCCAAGGGGGGTGTTGAACAAGAAAATGAGAAGTGGGGCAGTTTCATTTTTCCCATGGGTTTATCTTTTATCAGTGTTTATCCTCAAACAAGAGGCATATCTCATTATAGAACAATATAGTTTCAGAGCTCCTTCAAACTGTGAGTTTATATAAACAATCAATGAAACAGCATTTGTCTGCATTGAGTGCATTATCTGTGAGCCACATGCACAGCAGAACAGTCCTAGCTATTTCTGTGCTCCAGACAAATGTAAGATGACAAAGGATAACAAGTTTGGGTTTGAAACAGAAACACCAATAGATCATAACATTTGCTGAAGTTACAGTCCTGTGGGGGAACTCAACCTGGCATGCTCTTGGAATGAAGTTTCTGCCCTATTAAGTTTAAAACCAGACTGTTAGAAAAATAAGTGTGCCAGAAAATGTAAAAGGCAAGATATCTGACTGTTCTCTGCATTGCTCCTCAAATCCTCATTTGCTTCCCTGATAGCTGAGTGCATGATGAATGTAAAATGATATCTCAGTGCTATGATATCGTTCACGTCCATTGCACGCAGATGGGAATTAATGTATGAGGTGCAGGGAAAAAGCAAAACAGACCCATAATGGTTAAGTGAAATTAACTTCCAAAAAGATTTGAAATCAGTGTTGTACTTCTAACAGGAAAATAAGAAATAGAAGAGGAGATAGATTAGACACAAACCCATTTATCTACAGGTCTGAAGGAACACTCCCTTCCCTGGATATGCATGATGCAAGCACAAGTTCCTCCTCCAATCTGTACTTAGTTTACACAAAATAAAAGCTTTAGCAAGAGCAGTGAGAGAGAGAGCCATGCAAAAAGAGCCAGCATCACTAGGTTATAATTTCTGACTTGCTGGCTTATCTTATGGAATCTCTTCTCACTCATACCATTTGATCTCAAAACCAGTTGCACAATTCTTACCACGGAAAGTTCTATCCATTGGCACAAAATTTATGTTCCCACAAAAATGTTTTGGGTTCAACAACTCAGCATTTCCTAAGGAAAAACTGGTTTACTAAATAATCTTGATTAGCTTAGTCTTTTTCCAGGCATAAANTTACCATTCTATGATTCTATGATGTAGGTGCTTTGTGCCTGAAGCACACATTTCAGTGCAAGACACTGGGCTTTGCTGAAGCAGCGTCAAGTTGAGAGGAGACAAGGTTGCTTAACATGTCACAAAAATATCCTGTGAACTCACTACAAATGTTATGGAGAGCTTTGTATGAAGTCACACTGACAAATGTCTGTGGACACTTCAGAAAATGCAGTATGCTAGGGAATGATTCTTATGTATTTTATGGGACATTAACCGTATGGCAAAATGGTTAAGCAAGCTATAAAGATTGAATCTTTTACACTCCAACACATTAACACCTTCTAGATGCCATAAAAAAATCCCAGGATTAAAGCTTATTTTAATGAGAAATTTTCCCATGATTTCTCTTAGGTTTTTTTTTTTTTAAACCTCCACTATCAATACCCTGTAGATCTCCTCATGATACACTTAAAAATTACAGTACATTTAAGATGATTGGAAATGACATCTCATATTGCCAGAACCTTACTGAGAATATATTATAAATTTTAATTAAAAAAAAAAAAAGGCAAGCTGAATGAACACTTGTGTTTAATTTAAATGTGTAACCTAAGCACTGGGGGAGAAATCATGGTGTTGAGATGCTGCAATGTGCTCTAGGTAAAATGCTGCTCTGTGACTCAGTTCCACAACAGTAATACTTGACTGCATTTGTCATTTATCATAAATGAAAGAAAAAAAATAAAAAGAAATAAAAGAGAGAGAATAAGCCACCTGCTCAAACCTAATATGAAGTGTGAGAAAAATGACTTCTGTTTACACAGGATGCAGGGGAGTTAAGCTTATGATGGCATCCTTAGGAGAGCCTTAATTTCATAGAATCATAGAATCAGCCAGGTTGGAAGAGACCTCCAAGCTATCACTCCAACCTATCACCCAGCCCTAGCCAATGAACCATACCATAGCACTAAGTGCCCCATCCAGGCTTTTCTTCAACACCTCCAGGGATGGCGACTCCAGCACCTCCCTGGGCAGCCCATTCCAATGCCAATCACTCTCTCTGTCAAGAACTTCCTCCTAATATCCAGCCTAGACCTCCCCTGGCACAACTTGAGATTGTTCTTGCCCTTTCTTTTAGGTCTTCTAATATGTTGCTGATGCATAACAGGTATTTGTCATCAGAGATAACCTGGACAAGTGGAAGATGTCCCTGCCCATGGTTGGGGGGGGGGTTGAAATTAGATGATCTTTAAGGTCCCTTACAACTTAAACCATTCCATGAATCTACAAATAAGTCTTTTCTGTCCCAGTTTGGGGTCATGAGCTTAATCTTTTTACAGGCATAGCCTGTGATTTCTCAAAGTATGTACCCCATCTGGAGTATCATAGAATGGTAAGGTTGGAAGGAGACCTCAAGGATCATCCAGTTCCAACCCCCTGCCATAGGCAGGGACACCTCCCACTAGCACAGGTCACTCAAGNCCTCCCCAGCTGGGGCCTGCCAGGTTTCAGCAGGCTGCATGGCGCAGCTCAATTCCCTGCCAGCTGGGAGCCATCTCCCCCTGAACCATGAGATAAGGAATGTGCTGTTCCTGGAGAGGAGTGGTGAAGGGGGGAAAGGCAGGGAGGAGAAGGGAAGGAGATCAGTCAGGTACTGCCTTTTAAGCTATGATACCAGAAGATGGACTAGAACAACACTATGACAGCATCCTGGGACGAGCAGATCCATCCCCCTGGGATATGCCTCTGTCCCTGTACTTTTGTTAAGGGCGACCCAGGATCCCTCAAACTACCCCAACAAGGCATGAGAGCAAAGACCTACCATCATCTGCATCAGTAACACTGAAGTTGAGGATAGCAGATCCTGGAGACAGGTTCTCCATCAAAGATGTGCTGTATGAGGTCATGCTGAACACCGGTGGGTTATCATTGACGTCCAAGATATTGAAGTACACTCTGATGGTAGTAAATTGGCCTCCTCCATCTTCTGCACGGGCAGTAAGAATGTAATACTGCTGTGCTTCGTAGTCCAGCGCCCGAGTCAGGTTGAAGACTCCAGTGACAGGGTTCAGGAAGAAGATTCCCTCCTCATCATCTTCACTGACGGTGTATGTGATTTCCCCGTTGATACCAGAGTCGTCGTCCGTGGCTAGAATGGCTGCCACTAAGGAACCTGCACAGCACAACAGCAAAATCAGTCACTCCCAAAAGGCAGCTGATCAGAGGGGTCAGAGTGTCTCAGGTTTTTTGAAGAGCAGACAGAAATAAAATTACTTTAGTCTCTAAGGCACTAAAATAAAAACGCTCCAGCTGAATGGAGGAGGGATACAGAAAACTGTACTTAAAGATGCACAGGAAAATACAGAATACATGAAGGCACCTAATACAGATACAGGGTACATGAGAATCACAAAGGATGCTACCTGAGCTCTGCTATTTCACTTCTTAGCACACTGACATTGGTGACAGAATCACAGAAACATGCAGGTTGGAAAAGCCCCTCAGGATCACCAAGCCCAACTTAGAACCTTCAAGATTCACCTTAAAGCATAGCCCTAAGCACCACATCCAAACCACCCTTAAACACATCCAGGGTGGGTAACTCCACCACCTCCCTGGGCAGCTCATTCCAGTGCCTGACCACTCTCTCCTTGAAAAAACTTTTTCCTACTGCCCATCTAAACCTGCCCGGCCTCAAATTGAGGCCATTCCCCCTTGTTCTGTCTCCAATTACCTGTGAGAAGAGCCCAGCAGCAGCCTCTCCACAATGTCCCTTCAGGTAGTAGTAGAATTCCCCCAAACCCTTTCCCCAAACCAAACCATTTTCTCCCACACGCTCCATATTGTCTCCCATTGAGCCCAAACAGGTCTGACTGTGCAGCAAGAAACTCACTGTGGCCTTGGAGGTCACAGGCAGGTTACTCCTCCATGGGCTTACCAGATAAGAGTCCCTCCAGAGAGCCAAAGGAAGGGAGAGAAAGATTCAGCTTTGCTGCCCACTTATGAAGTGGTAGCAGGATTATGGGATTGAATAACAGATTAAGAGTTCCAAGGACCACCTCCTGGACTTCTCCTGGAGGTCCTCCTGGAGAACTCTGGGGCTTTTGTAAGGGGATCTGGGCCAAACCATCTCAGCATCAAGCAGCTGTGTAGAATAAGAGGTATTTTCCAGCAGAAATTCAAGCCTCAATGCTGTATGACTTACTACCACGAAAGGTTTTTCAAAGCTGCAAGCAACAGCATTCAGCATGATGTTTACTTTAAAGGATTACTAAAAAAAAAACAAAACCCACCCTATGAAACAGACAGGAATGTTTGTTTTTATCTTTAAACAGGAAGATGTCCAGAGTAGATAAAAACTGGGGCCAAAATACCTTCTCTTCTGGTAGGCATTTTCTTTTTCACAACTCAAAGAACCCTCTCCCTCCTGCAGACAAACACAAGTTCTGAAACCTTCTAGACGCTTCTCTCCCAACGCAGAAAGCGAAATGCCAGTGCATACCAAATATCCCAGCTCTGCTGCTTGAGAGAGTGCCTTCAGCAGGCTGACTGCGGTTAGGAAAGTAGAAACCTTAGAGGGGTCCATTCCACACTGTTTTCTGAAATCCAACTCCATGTGAGTTGTGTGCCATTGTTTTCATTTCTGCATAGCTGCGCTCACACGGCTGACCTATCATGCTAAGGTTTGGAAATTAAGTGTCACTTTTTTTTAGTATTTTGAGCACCAATTACAATCAAGATCAACTCCATTCCAAGAAAATTAATCCTTTCATTCCCTCTCTGTGCAGCCAGATGAATTACACAAGCTACAGCACAGTCAACTAGTTTCGAGCAACTGCTTATTGTCAGAATGAAGAATAGTGCTACAGCTTCCTTCGACCCAGCTGAGGATGCTGGTATCTTTTACATCCATTTCAGTGCCTCATGCTTTCTGACCCCAGTCTAATTGGTGAAGAGCTGCATGGGATTGCCAGCCCTCCAGTGAGCTCGCAGCACAGCGAGGTCAGGGAAGCTCAGCAGAGCTGAGGCCCAGAGAAGGTACAATTCCCAGCTGCAGCTGCCAGACTGCAAGAGGAAGGGGCACAACTCTGTGGGATAGAGAATGGAGCCCCAAAGGGGAAATCTCACAGCACTTCCCCTCTGGATGAGCCTGCCAGCAGCTCTGGGAGCTCTGGGGAAGGCATCAGCAGAAACTGCAGCACTTCAAGTACTAAATCAGCCTGGTTTTCCCTTCACTGCTGAGCTAGGTACACAGCACAAATGCACACCCCATCAATGATTAAAGAAAGAAGCCTCATCTTAACGTGGAGAGAATTACCTTCACCATTTCAGTCCCAGAATCTAAGAACACTAGGTTGGAAGGGATCTCAAGGCTCATTTGATCCAGCATTTCTTGGGAAAAGCATGGCCTAGGTAAGACGGCCCAACACCCTGTCCAGATCAATCAGAAAAGTGTCCAGGAATACTTCCTGTGTTCCTTTTGCTAAAACAGATCAAGCCCCAGGGCTCTGAGTGACAGGAGAGAAGAGCATAGCTGGGGATCAGCAACCAAACCACCCTGTGCTACACAGACAGCTCAATACTTCCAGATCAGTTCAGGGAGGCAGAGATGGTTGCACTGTAATCCTTTCAACTCAAAACACCACTGAGTTTTGGGATTGAGGCTGTAGACAGTGCAAACGTGGGAGGCATGGGAGTACAGTACCAAGATGAGCCTCCCACACTTCTAAGTCCAAGTCCAAATAAAAGCTTGAAAGCTATCAAGATGTCATTTGCATCTCCTTTGTTTATTCATGTTTTTGGGCAAGCTGCTAAGGTGTTTTGGTTACCAATAAGGGCAGATAGTGGTTTCAGACCAGCAGTCTGTATAAAATACTGGAAACTTT
Organism: Ramphastos sulfuratus; assembly: GCA_013399055.1. NCBI lineage: Eukaryota > Metazoa > Chordata > Aves > Piciformes > Ramphastidae > Ramphastos > Ramphastos sulfuratus. Next base: position 42,179 of record WBNM01015592.1, on the reverse strand, counting down.
ATTTTTTTTATTGCCAGTAATATTAATTTGTCTTCTGGAGACATACAATATAGCACAGTTTCTGAAAAACTTTTTTGTGGTCTAAATATCTCCTAGCTTACAACCTAACTTTTAAAACATCAAAAGACTCTTGCATACGAAACAAGCTCTAAAAAAAAGGAAAACAAGAGGTCAGTGGTTGTATTTAGGAAAGAGAATTAATTATATCAAGGTTTTCTATGAAAACCTTGTCAAAAACAGGAGTCAAAGATAAGCTCCGAGAAATATGATGCTAGGGTTAGTAACTGAGGCCATGTAGGGAGTATTAAGGAATCAGTGTATTACTGACTGCTCAGTGGTCACCCATTTTTTGATCCTATGCTTGATGAATTAAGTGCTCTAAGTCACATTCAGTGAAGCTGGCTCACTAAATCGATAGCAGCACCACCATTACATCTTCATGACAGGTTATACTCCTTATATCCTGTAAGCTTTTCCTGCTCCTGCTGCTCTGCTTCCTGTTTTTAAGTAGTTTCACTCAGAGGCATCCATTGTGATACAGGCAAAACTCCTATTCTGCGCTTAGGGCTTATTGGAGTGGCAACCATTTCTCTGTTTCTCGTTGAAAAGAAATTTGGCCTCACTGGTGACACAGATTTCACAGCAAGAAGGATTTCACAGCACAATGAGGCATTTCTCCACCCCATCCAACAGATGCCTTCAGCATCTTCTGTTTCCTAGCCAAGTCAGACAGATCTTCGCCCCCTTCCCCCGCCTCAAGTCTCTTTAGATCGACAAAACAAACCAGCTAATTTTCCAGCCATTTCCTATTTACCTGGAGTGGCGTCTTCTGGGATGTCAAAGGAATACACTGGCTTGGAGAATTTGGGAATGTGGTCGTTAACATCACTAACAGTGATGTTTATTCTCATGTCTGAGGACTGCAGGCCATCGTCAGCACGAACCAGCAAGGAGTACTTGGAGCGGCGCTCCCGGTCCAGGCGCTTGGTGGCTATCAGGTCTCCTGACTCGGGGTCAATGTGGAAGCTATCATCCGCCCCGCTGATAATGGTGTATGTGACCAGGGCATTGGCTCCCTAAGAGAAAACACAAGTGGTCAAATCAACTTATTTGCCAGGAAAACCACATCACAATTTTCGGTAAGGCGAGAATCATTCCAGTAACTGCACTTGGCAAATGTTTTTCGGAACGGTTTCCTTTAACAAACAGCCTTCCTGCCCAGTCCTTGCCTCGGTCCCCCCACTAAATACCCACACACACTGAGTTTTTATGTATGAGAAGTGAAGTGATCAGACTGCCAAGACTCTTTGTGCTCCACTGTTCATAACAGGATTGCTTCCAGTTGGTACCACAAAGCTCCTATACCTGCTTTAATTACAAGCCAGAAGTGTGACCAGCAGGGTGAGGGAGGTAATTCTACCTCTCTGCTCTTGTGAGACCCCACCTGAAGCACTGCATTCAGCTCTGGTGCCCTCCAGCATAAGAGGGACATAGAACTGCTAGAGTGGGTCGAGGGGAGGGCCACAAAGAGGATCAGAGGGTTGAAGACCCTCCTTTACGGGGACAGGCTGCAAGAGTTGGAACTGTTCAGCCGGCAGAAGACAAGGCACTGGGAGACCTTATAGCAGCCTTCCAGTATCTGAAGTGGGCTACAAGAAAGCTGGGAAGAGATTTTTTACAAGTGTTTGTTGTTATAGGATGAGAGGGAAAGGACTGAAGCTTGAGGGTAGAATTAGAATGAATGTTAGGAAGAAGTTCTTTACAGTGAGGGTGTTGAGACACTAGCACAGGTTGCCCAGGGAGGTTGTGGCTGCTCCCTCCCTGGAGGTGTTCAAGGCCAGGCTGGATGAGGCCTTGAGCAACCTGGGGTCATGGAAAGTGTCCCTGCCCAAGCTGGAGGGGTTGGAACTGGATGATCTTTGAGGTCTCTTCCAACCCAAAGCATTCATAAACCTACAAATCACTGAGCTGTTTAACAGAGCCATAGCATCACTTCTGTTGGAAAAGAAGCCTAAACACTGTCATGTCCTCCACTAAACCATGTCCCTAAATGTCACATCTTAAGTACCTCCAGGGGTGGTGACTCAATCTCCTTAAGCAACTTCCCCTCTTAATCAGTGTTTATTCTTCTTGTTTTGTGTTCAAAGGTTCAATTAAATCCCTGCCAGTGGGATCAGCTCTGCCTTTCTTGCACTCTGGAGATGGGATGGAAGGAGAAGGAGTGAGAGGGATGCCAGGAGGGAGGCCAAGGAGCAGCCACGCAGCAGCTCCAGTGGCCAGCACGCATGGGAAGAGCTGCAGCTGCTGGTCAGGAGAAATTTGTTGGAGCAATGCTTGCAGCAGGACCCTCAAAGACTGATTTCTGCATGGAAATACATTTATGCCTGTAAATAAATAACCCCAAAGTGACAAATCATATGTCATTAAAATCACAGCACTGATCTCTTGGGTTGTGCTGGAAGTCAAAAGTATTTGGTTTTAGGTCAAACAAAATGTCTCATGTGTCCTTGGGAAAAAAAAAAAGCAAACCACCAGTTTCACATGGACTTTCAGCATTTTAGATAAAGGGAAAATAAAAGTAATGTTACATAGAAAAAAATCATTCCTTTTTATTTCCCCCTTAAAGACTGAAATTAAAATTTAGGAAAAAAAAAATATGGACATTTCTATTCAAAAAATACTGACCCAGTGCATTTTGCCTCAGCCCTGCCCTGTCACAAACACAGGGAAATGCCACCCATGCCCAGTCTGTACTGTTGAATGTTAATAAGAGACTTCACCCACCTCACAGATCTGAGGAATCCAAAGGTTTCCTAGAAACAAAGGATGTTACCTGAGCTCTGCTATTTCACTTAGCACACTGACATTGGTCACAGAATTACAAAAACATGCAGGTTGGCAAAGCCCCTCAGGATCACCAACTCCAACCTAGAACCCTACTCTTCAAGATTCACCTTAAACCATAGCCCTAAGCATCACATCCAAACCACTCTTAAACACATCCAGGGTGGGTGACTCCACCACCTCCCTGGGCAGCTCGTTCCAGTCCCTGACCACTCTCTCTCTGTGAAAAACTTTTTTCTAATATCTGATCTAAACCTACTCAGTCTCAGCTTGAAGTCATTCCCCCTTGCTCTGTCTCCAATTACATGTGAGAAGAGCCCAGCAGCAGCCTCTCCACAGTGTCCCTTCAGGTAGCTGTACACAGCAATGAGGTCTTCCCTCAGCCTCCTCTGTTTCACACTAACCATCCCCAGCTCTCTCAGTCGCTCCTCACAAGATTTGTTTTCCAGGCCCTTCCCCAGCTTTGCTGTCAAAGGTCTTTGACAGAAACCAGAAAGAGTCAAGACCCTGGCTCACATCCTTTCTTTCCACGACAAGCTTAAGAGCACCGAAGGCTTGGTAATCTCCACCACTTCGTACATGTACTTACTTATACCCTGCATGACAACTATTCCTGGCAATGATTCATTTTGGTGGGTGACCAGATATTTACTGTGGTCTTTCTGGCAAATAACAGATCAAAGAGACCAGGGAGAATGAACTTCTGCAGCTGTTTCAAACAGTCTTCACTTAAAAAAGCAAATTAACAGAGATAAACACCCACCCTATGTACAGGATGAGAGACAAGTGCTAGTTGCTGCACTCATGAGAGTGCCTCATGCCAAACTTTCTCTCTGGAGTGTTGTTTCAGAGAGTTGGACTCAACTAGCTGATAAAAAGCAATTTAGAAAGAAAACAAGCTTCTGCAGGTGCCCAGCACTGTAGAGCTGCATGCAGTGCCCCAGTGTGCACAGCAGCTGTGTGCTCAGGTGTACCTTGGGGACCTCAGCTGCTTTCCTCCAATTGTCCTGCTCAGCAAAGAAAACATTTGATGAGAATCTAAGATTTCAAAGGTGATCACATTCTTCTCTGTTTGTTTGACTAGCCAGCCTCCCCCTAACAGAGCACAGAGAAAACTGCAGACACGGGCTTAATCAAGGCAGGAAGCTTACATGAATTAGGTGAGAAGCAAAACAAAACCTTTGTAAGGTAGGTTTGTACATTTGTTATCTCTTGATAAAGCCTTTTAATAAGCTGCACTGAAATTTCCCATCACCACTGACTTAAAAGAGCTGCAGAGTGTCAGAAGCTGTTGTAATTGTTAAAGCCTTTGGTACCACTTAACACCTAGACACAATGTCTTTGCATCTTTTCTCATGAGGTCCTTGGGAGACCTTATTGGAGCCTTTCAGTACATAAAGGGGACCTATAAGAAAGATGGGGGCAATCTTTTTAGCAGGATTTGTTGTGACAGGAGAAGGGATGATGGCTTTGAACTAAAAGAAGGGAGATTCGAACTAGTTATAAAGACTGCATCAAGAGAAGTGTTGCCAGCAGGGTAAGGGAGGTGATTCTCCCTCTTTGCCCTCCTCAGACCCCATCTGGAATCCTGTGTGCAGTTCTGGAGCCTCCAGCACGGGAAGGACATGGAACTGTTGGAGCCAGTCCAGAGGAGGCCACCAAGATGCTCAGAGAGCTGCAGCAGCTCTCCTGTGAGGACAGGCTGAGAGAGCTGGGGCTCTGCAGCCTGGAGAAGAGAAGGCTTCCAGGAGATCTTGGAGTGGCCTTCCAGTATCTGAAGGGGGTTACAGGAGGGCTGGGAAGGGACTATTAACAAGGTCTTGTAATGACAGGAGGAGGAATAATGGGTTTAATTAAATTGGAAGAGAGGAGATTTAAACTGGATGTTAGGAAGGAGGGTGGTGAGACACTGGCACAGGTTGCCCAGGGAGGTTGTGGAGCACAGAATCACCAAATGTGATTCATATTCAGTGATTCTGTGCTCCACAACCTTCCTGGAGATGTTCAAGGCCAGGTTGGATGTGGCCTTGAGCAACCTGTTCTAGTGGGAGGCATCCCTGCCCATGGAAGGGTTTTGCAACTAGATGATCTTTGAGGTCCCTTCCAAACTAAACCATTCTATGATTCTGTGATTGCTCAGCAAAGTGGTAGAAGCCTCATCCCTGGGGACATTCCAGGTCAGGTTGGATGGGGCTCTGAGTAACTTAATTTAGATAAAGATGCTCCTTCTTACTTCAAGAGATTGAAGAAGTTTGGTTCTTATACAGCACTCAGCCAGTAGTTTTAAAGGTTCTGTTACCCTTTGAAGCTAAAAGTCTGATCCTGAAATCTGTGCACATAGAGGCAGCATACTGTTTTACCAAGCTGCATACAAGGACAAAAAAAAAGGGTAAAGAAAAAAAGCAGTGTGTTGCAGGAACATCATATGAAAAACAAGGAGAGTTTTGTCCAAAACTCACATTGCTAAGAAACTTTGGATTCTCTAAAGAGTTTGAGTTCCAAATGTTCTGGTAGGGAAATTGTAACCATCTTTTCTTACAGAAAAAAAAGAAAAGACTGACTGATTCTGTCTAAGGCAACAAATCAGTTCAGATGGAGTGCTTCAGCATGGATAACATAGTAGGTCCAGTTAAGCAATGGTGAAGAAGAGGTTGGAGCTTAATATATTGCAAAAACCTTAAGATTTCTCTTTGCCATATCAGGGCAGAGAGTGGTAGTTGAACACTTCTTAATCTGAAGACAGAATTTTTTGTTACAGATATGCACCTTTCCAAATTCCTGGTTGGGTTTTCTTTTTTTTTTTTTTTTTTTAGTGTCTACATCAGGCTGCTACCAGAAAACAAAGGGAAGAACAAAATGTTCATAATCACAGGCCTACCATTCCTGGGGGTCTTCCAGTGGTTCCCTCTGTAGCAGTAAGATTAAGTACATCAATTAACAATCACAGGATGACTAACTAAGCTAACACAAAAAAAGGCCAGGAAGAAAATTCTCTGGAGGAGGTTGAATTACCTTATTATTTGAATGCAAGAATTTCTCATAGTAATCCTATATTTTAATGACAACACAAAACTTCTATCCATGCTCATATTGATGTTTTAGGCCTTTCACAGAATCACAGAACCTTAGAGGTTGGAAGGGACCTCCACAGATCAAGTCCAACCTCCCTGCCAAGCAGAATCACCCAGGGTAGTTCACACAGGAATGCATCCAGGTGGGTTTTGAAAGTCTCCAGAGAAGGAGACTCCACAACCTCTCTGGGCAGCCTGTTCCAGGGCTCTGTCACCCTCACTGTGAAGAAGTTTCTCCTCATGTTGAGCTGAAACCTTCTCTGTTCCAGTTTGTGGCTGTTGCTTCTTGTCTTACTGCTGCTGACCACCAAAAAGAGCTTGGCCCCAGCCACTTGACACCCACCCCTCAGATATTTGTACACATTGATCAGATCTCCTCTCAGCCTTCTCCAGACTAAACAGCCCCAGGGCTCTCAATCTAGAGAGACTATATAGGGGAGATGCTCAAGTCCCCCAGTCATCCTAATGGTTCTCTGCTGGACTCTTCCCAGCAGGTCCCTGTCTCCTGAACTGGGGCCCAAAATTTGACATAACATTCCAGGTGTGGTCTCACCAGGGCACATTAGAGGGGAAGAAGAACCTCCCTAGACCTGCAGGACACACTTTAGCTCTCTTGGCCACAAGGGCACATTGCTGTCCCATGCAGAACTTGCTGCCCACCAGCACTCCAAGATCTTTCTCCATGGAGCTGCTTTCCAGCAGGGCAGCCCCAATCTGTACTGATGCCTGCTGTTATTCCTCCCCAGAGGGAGGATCCTGCACTTGCCCTTATTGGACTTCATGGGGTTAGCCTTTGTCCAGCTCTCAGCCTGTCCAGACCTCATTGGATGGCAGCACAGCCTGAGGGGTGTCAGCCACCCCTCCCTAGTTTAGTATCATCAGCAAACTTGCTGAGGGTACACTTAATGCCCTCATCCAGATCACTGACAAAGACATGGATCAATGGAAAGGATTTTTCCCTAGTGGAAAGAATCAGTCCAAGTGAACCAAGCACTGTGATTAACATTTCCATAACTTACTTTCCAAAATAAATGATTACATCAAATGATCTGTAGATATATTTGCCTGTATTAGTGGGAGGTGTCCCTGCCTATGGCAGGGGGTTGGAACTAGATGATCCTTGAGGTCCCTTCCAACCCTACCATTCTGTGATGGGTGCAACAAGACTGCAATATCCCTCACTAAACTGACCAGTTAGCTGCTTAGCATCAGCTGCTCAAAGGCTTTTGTTAGTATCTTAATAGCTCCTTAGTTGCAGCATTCCCACAGTAATGAATCTAAGTGGGCAAAACTATTTTGCAAACAGGCTGATGTACAGAACAGATATTTTATCATTGTTTCCTTTGCTCCCTTTAGGGTGAAATAAAATGTTTTATAGGAAAGGATAATATTGATATTAAGTAGTTCTAGTCAAAGAGCAAGCAGGCATTACCAAAAGTTTTCTTGTTCTCCCCCAAGGCTCATCTCACATTAATTTTACTATACACCTTGAAATTGGGCTGAGCTGCAACATCTCTGCTCAAAGTTAGTTTGGATCTCAAGCTGTGGTGTTAAATTGAGAACCAGCAAATCTTTATCATAAGCTGGGCAGTCCAGCACCTCCAAATCATCAGCTATAGTGTACAATAAGGCTGATAAGAAGACCATCTAAAAACAAAATGTGAGGCATACTTTGCCATTGGTGGAATCACCGATTAAGACATGTTAGGAAAGCATTAACTCATTACCAGAGAATCACAGAACATTTTGGGTTAGGAGAAACCTTTAGACTTTAGTCATTTAGTTCAATCCCACTGCAATGAGCAGGGATGTATTAGAAGAGCTGTGGTTAGCAGGTCCAGAGAGGTTCTCCTCCCCCTCTACTCTGCCCTGGTGAGGCTGCATCTGAAATCCTGTGTCCAGTTTGGGGCCCCTCAGTTCAAGAAGCACCTCAGGGAACTGCTTGAAAGAGTCCAGTGCAGAGCCAATAAAATGATTAAGGGAGTGGAGCATCTACCTTATGAGGACAGCCTGAGGGAGCTGGGGCTGTGCTGCTTGGAGAAGAGGAGACTGAGAGATGACCTCAGCAATGTTTATAAAGATGCTAAAGGGTCCATGCAAAGAGCATGGAGCCAGGCTCTGCTGGGTGATGCCCAATGACAGGACAAAGGGCAATGGGTGGAAGTTGAGGCAGAGGAAGTTTCATGGAAACATGAGGAATTTCTTCACTCAGGGTGAAAGAACACTGGAACAGCCTGCCCAGGGGGGTTGTGGAGTCTCCCTCTCTGGAGATACTCAAAACCCACCTGGACACACTCCTGTGTGATCTGGTCTAGGTTGATCCTGCTTTGGCAGCAGGGTTGGACTGGAAGAGCTTTGGAGGTCCCTTCCAGCCCCTGACATTCTGTGATTCTGTGATCTTTAACTAGAGAAGTTGCTCACAGCCCAACACAACCTGATGGGCAGTGCTTCCAGGGATGGGATGCTTACTTACCACCCCTCTGGGCAACCCAAGGACAGTGTTTCACCACCATCACTGGAAAGAATTTCTTCCTTAAGAAAAAAACTCCATACAAACCAGGTTTTGCCTCACTTGTGTGTGTTTGCCTCTGTGTGACTCCATGATACTGAACACAAGTTTGTGAACAGGCCAGGCACAGTGACAACCATCACCCCCAACACAAAGCTGTCATGAAGGGAAGAAGTGAAAACTCACATTTCCAGATGTGCTGGTTTGAGGCTAATTGGAATATTTTAATTTAAAAAATAGATGACAGGCTGTGAAAAGCAAACACTGGTGATGCCTGCTTCACTCATAGGCTTGCTGAGATAAGAACAAGAACACAAATATAGATAACACAGAGTCTCTTGGTCTCTCTGGGAGCCAGTGTGTCCTCTCTGCTGAATAACCTAACTAACCATTTTCCTTCTAACTCCCCTGGCCAATTCTCCAAACTCACCTTACACATAAGGCAAACCCTGGGGTAAGGCAGAGGGGTGGGAAGAAGGTGGAAGGGTGGTTGGGAGCCCCTCCTGGGGACTCTGATTTCGAGGAGGGGAATTGTGTTTCTGTATTACCTTTAACTTGTATATCTCTGTAACTATTCCTGCCTATTGTGTATATCTCTGCTTGTACATTGTGCTGAGCTGTAAATAGAGCTTTAGTCCTTAACTTCCAGCTGGCTCAGTCTAGTTTGGGTGATTTTACAAAGTGTGGGGGAGTTCCCCCCAAACCATCACACCAGAACAGCCTTTTAAGTACAGATATTTAGATATAAAACCACACTCCTACCTCATCAGCATCCATGGCTGTCAGCTGCAATATTTTAGATCCATCTCCTATATTCTCCTCCACTGTCAGATCCAGCATATCTGTGGGGAATACTGGTGGGTTGTCATTGATATCCTGAAGGGTTATTTCCACCTGGATAAAGCAAGATTCAGAAAAAGTTTTGTGAGCACTGCAAGTTAGACACTGATTGGACCTGAATGTTACAAATCACCCAATTCTGAAAGGGATCAGGTAAATTGTTCCTAAATAGCACGAATTAGAACGTTCCCAACTCACACCAACAACAGGCAAAGCCCCTCCGGATATTAAAATTCCACATCGTTAGAAAATACTCACAGGAAAGCCTCTAACATAAATACAGTTAATTTGACTTGTTGATAGCAACTGATTTTAAATGGTCCTGGTCTAGTTTACATTGGAAAAGATCCACTGATGGACTGTCATTGTAATCCTCAAAGTCAGCCTCTGGAGAAAAGCTGCCAAGTCCCGGGGCAGCAGATCATTCAACCATTAAATGCTGCCTGACATAAAGATGAGGTGGTGTAAAATTCTCTCTGAAATGTTTATATATTGGCAACTCTCACTGTTCAGAGGGAGGGGAAAAAAAAAAAAACCACCCAACCAACACCCTTGCACTTTATGTTCAAAAAAATAACAACACAATTAAATAAAATCTGAGCTTTGCTCTCTTGAAGCTCTCCCCTAATTGCAAACATCAATGTGACTTCAGAAGACTTCATCCACTCTCCTCCCCTGTGCACACCTCAATGAATGTTCTTTTCAGATGGAATATTTGTCTGCTTTTCCAAGTAGCAATGATAGTGCCCAAAAGGCTGTTTTGTGTTCTTTACTCCTACTTTTTCATCAGCAAGACTGCTGCCCTGCTGCCGTTAATTCAAAAAGCTGCAGAGCTCCATTTTCCCCTGTTGCTGGGTATGGCATGTGGTATTCCAAAAAAGAAAGAGAGAGAGGGAGGGAGGGAGGGAGTGGAAGGAAGGATACAGCTGCTTTATATTTATCATGAAAATAAATAAATAATTTTTTAAAAAGTTTGGTTTGGACCCAAAATATTAAATGGCCATCAACTCTAAAGACCTGCTAGCGAGAAAACTGGGTGGCTGAAGGAAGTCAGCCACCCATCAAGGAACAGAGAAAGGTAGGCAGAGCTGCTGCACTGAAGGCAAGCAAAAGCAAAGATGACTTAAAGGAGATACTTAGAATGGCAGACAAAGCATTACTTAACACCACAGCACCTATCATGCCACTATCCACCAGCAATCTCCCTGCATGTCACTGAAAATACACAGATTAGGCTGCTGTGGATATCCCAAACACAGATATCTCTGCTGAACTGAAGTCTATGATTTCTACCATTTCTAACCATCTGCCATAGTGTTTTTTTCCCTTCATTTTGTTTTCACACTGACCACCAATTGCCAAGCCACCAGCCTGACCTAAAGGAGCCAGACTTGGTTGCCCCTACAGAACAACCGAGCCACTTAGTACATCTTTCCCCCAGCCCTCAGTGGCTGCATCTAAGGCCCAGCAGTCCTCTGTGGGCTTCCTGAGATCACACTCTGAAGGATGCTTCATCCTTCTCTGATGCTTCTGAAACCTAACACTTCCACCAGTGCTAGACTTTGTGGTGGGGAAGATTTCGTGTCATGCTACTACCCTTCATCAAAGACCCTGAAAATACAAATTCCTGTAGATCTGTAAATACTCTTGAGAGTACACGTGGCTAACATACCCATCTCTTGTGCCTCAGGAGATGTTGCTAATGAAGACAAGGCTGCTAAGAGCTCACTTGTTTCCCTGAGAAGAGTTTTTCTTCACAGGCTGGAGAGAGCTACACCACCAAGAACATCATGGCTACATTGGGCTCTGGTCAGTATATACACACCACACAGGAAGCCACTTTCCAGCTGGGGAACTAAGCCATCCTCAGCCACCTCAAAGCAGTGAACTTTTTTTCTTTTCTTTTATTTATTTCAGTCTGGTTTTGGTATTTATACCCACAGTAAGTCACTGTTACTCTCAGCCTGCCAGAACTTTTCCACAGCATTGGAAACTCAATTGGAAGCTCAACATGAGCCTGCAGTGTGAGTGCAGCCCAGACAGCAACCGAGTGCTGGGCTGCNCAGTGAGGGTGGTGAGACACTGGCACAGGTTGCCCAGGGAGGTTGTGGCTGCTCCCTCCCTGGAGGTGTTCAAGGCCAGGTTGGAGGAGGCCTTGAGTGACCTGTACTAGTGGAAGGTGTCCCTGCCTATGGCAGGGGGTTGGAACTAGATGATCCTTGAGGTCCCTTCCAACCTTACCATTCTATGATTCTACGATTGAGAAGAACTGCAGTGTCTTTAAAAACAGAGCAAATAATACATTGATATTAAAGATCTATTTACTGGAAGCACAGACAAAATACTGATCCTATAGGCCCTACATGGTCATTACTTGTTTTTTACCACATTTAATTCCTTTTATCATGCAGAAATAGTACATAAAAGCTTGAGACACATTAACCCAGGAGGTTTTATCATCACACTTAAATCCCTGACAACAGAAGCAGAAGTGCTGACCACACCATCAGAAACAAACCAGCCCAATACAGACTACCAGGGAATAAAACAAGCCCAAGTTGGCTTTCCTGGTGACTGCTGCATCTGGGTGACAATTAATCACAAAAATGGCAGAGCTGCAGTGAAAAACGACAGATGAAGGAGTTTTGCCCCCTGAACTGGCACAGCAAACTATATATGCTCTGTTGCTCCAAGTACAGCATTTCCCCAGCTATGGTTTCAAGGTAAAGCAGCTGCACAGCTCTGAAATTTATTTATTCATACTCCACATGTCACAGGCAGCTCATGTTTCAGCTGTAGGTGACATTTCACCACCAGAAACCTTTTTTTCATGAGAGATTGCCCTTTGTAAAAATCATATGAAAAATATATGACAGCTTCTGGGGGTTTGGGTTAGAAGCTGTGCATTGCCTACTGCTTGCATAATGTATAATAGTCAGAATGCAAGAATCCAGATGGCTGAGGGTCAGGGACAAAATAAATTAATTATAAAGCCATGTTCCAGAGAACTGGGGAAAAAAAAAAACCAAACCCAAAAAAAAAAAGCTAGAGGAAGTAATTTTACCCTGAAAAATCAGCTCACAAGTAAACAAAGACACTGTGTTTAATACCAAAGACATGCCTTAAATGGGGGAAAAATAAAGACATTTTTAGAAAGAGATCACAATTCTCTTTGTTCAAAGGGAGATGTGCAAGAAGCAGAAAGCTTTTGTGCATGTCTTTGTGAGTCTACACAGCATTTGTAGAACACACACAGAATTTGTAGATTACAGACTGTAGAATAATGCTTTCCCCTCACAGGTTTAATGCATCTAGAAAAAAGCAAACAAACAAACAAAAAAAACACTGCAAATTTAAAGCTTTCCCTCATATTTATTCTGCAGAGAAGTGTGTTGCTTATTTGCTATGCCTTGTAAACTAAACAGAATAATTTTACACTTCAATTTCCATGCAAGCTATTCACAGAATCACACAGACACATGCAGGTTGACAAAGCCTCTCAGGATCACCAAGTCAACCCTACTCTACAAGATTCACCTCAAACCATATCCCCAAGCACCACATCCAAACCACCCTTAAACACATCCAGAGTGGGTGACTCCACCACCTCCCTGGGCAGCTCATTCCAGTCCCTGACCACTCTCTCTGTGAAAAACTTTTTCCTATGGTCCAATCTCAACCTCCCCCATCTCAGTTTGAGGCCACTCCCCCTTGTTCTGCCTCCAATTACCTGTGAGAAGAGACCAGCAAAATTCCTGGGTGATTTTTTTTTTTCATTTGTGTATTCATTTTATGTTCAATTGATAGAATGGTTCGGGTTGGAAGGGACTTCCAAAATGTCAGTCCCACCACAGTCAGTAGGAACATCTTCCACTAGATCAGGTTGCTCAGAGCCTTTTTGAGCCTGACCCTCAATATCTCCAGAGATGAGATAAACTAGAAGAGGGAAGATTTAAAAGAGATGTTAGGAAGAACCTCTTTGCAGTGAGGGTGGTGAGACACTGGCACAGGTTGCCCAGGGAGGTTGTGGCTGCTCCCTGCCTGGAGGTGTTCAAGGCCAGGGGGGATGAGGCCTTGAGTGACCTGTGCTAGTGGGAGGTGTCCCTGCCTATGGCAGGGGGGTGGAATTGGATGATCCTTGAGGTCCCTTCCAACCTTACCATTCTATGATTCTATGAATTTACTTTAAATGTAGTGTAAGAAAAATAATACTTATTTTCTGCATTCAGACAAAGCCCTCAGGTCTTAAGAGATATAAGGAACCATACCCAGGACCTCATTTCATAAAGCACACAATGTTTATTTAAGCATTTAAGGCATGAACCTGAACACAAAAACTCACTTGGAAACCTCACTGTNCAGGTCTTAAGAGATATAAGGAACAATACCCAGGATGGAAAAGGCCTCTAGGATCATCGAGTCCAACCTATCACCTAACCCTTCTAATTAACTAAACCATGGCACTGTCTCATCCAGCCACTGTTGTTTCAAAACGTTGTCTTCACTTTGAGGCAAATAGAAAACAGCACCTTTGAAACAACTGATGGCACTTAGGAGAAGCCTATTTAAAAGGGACTCTTCACAAAGAGTGATGCTGCAGTGTAAAAGCTGCAATAGCTTCATACTTTGTACGTGGCTCTGAAAGCAACTTATTCCCAGGGGCAAGAACCATGGCACTTATCACAGTATCACAGTATAAGCAAGGTTGGAAGAGACCCCAAAGATCATCAAGTCCAAGCCATTACCACAGACCTCCAGACTAGACCATGGCACCAAGTGCCACGTCCAAACCCACCTCGAACACCTCCAGGGACGGTGACTCCACCACCTCCCTGGGCAGCCCATTCCAGTGGGGAATGACTCTTTCAGTGAAGAACTTTCTCCTCACCTCCAGCCTAAACCTCCCCTGGCACAGCTTGAGACTGTGTCCTCTTGTTCTGGTGCTGGTTGCCTGAGAGAAGAAAGCAACCTCCTGCTGGCCACAACCACCCTTCAGGTAGTTGGAGACAGCAATTATGATGGAAGCCAAGGAGAAAAAAAAAAAAGGTGTTTGAGTTTTGTGGGGTTTTTTTGGGTAATCAAACTGAATATGACTGTGTTTGAATAATCTATTCTCTTATTTATTGAATTAATATTTATGTTGAATTAAGGAACAGCTGCTGAAGGATGAGGTTTAACTTCTTTCGTGAGAAAGAACGAATCCGCTTCAAAACTGCGGATGCCCAGACAAATATTACTGAACAGGCTAGAAAAATTCCATGCTCAACATAAAAAGCTTAACATGAGAGTTTTTATTCTGGAGCAAGAAATTACTTTAGTGACCAAATTTACTGGGTTTATGAGCTACAAAGGGATGTAAAGTAAAACATCACACTGAAAGGCAATGTGTCAAATTCTACCCTATTGTAACACCTTCTATAAACCTCTGGACACATTTGGTCAGAACCTACTCCCCTGCTTTATTACACTTATTGAACTTTATTTTTCTTTGACTTCAGGGTGAGGAGGGTTTATAGACAGACTACTTTTCTAAAGTTCTTGCATCTATTGAATGAAAATGGGGGGGGGAGGATGCCAGAGGAAAGTGGAATGAGCTCATGTGGCAGCAGTGGGGGTCCCGAAAGGCGCGCAGTAATTCTTGCTTGCAGCCACCCCCGTCTGTGTTACACGCTCCACCAGAGATCTACAGATAGAACACGAGCTAAGAAGAAAGGCACTCCCAGATGTCTCCCATGTTGAATCCTTCTTCAAATGCTACAGCTATTTGATTAAAGATCAAACAGAGTAGAAAGGCAACAGCTTTCCTTTCAACTGATACGTTGTGGAGTCGTTCTGCTCGCTCTTGCTTGCTGCCGTGATGGTCGCTGCCTCTCTCAAGAGATACCATCTAACCATCTGCAGGCAGTGTTGGCACACATCAGCCCAAAGGCTTTTTTTGTTAGGCTTGAAGCCATTCAATGATCCTTCATATTAAAAAAAAAAAAAAAAAATTAAAGTTTATTCTTCTTTGCAGGAGACTGTGGTAGTGCATTCTCAATTTTAAACAGAAGAAAAGGATTCTGCTCCCCATCTCTTGCTAAAGAGGGGAGATTGAAACTGGATGTTAGGAGGAAGTTCTTTCCAGTGAGGGTGTTGAGACACTGGCACAGGTTGCCCAGGGAGGTGGTGGAGCACAGAAGCACAGAATGTGATCAAAGATCACATTCTGTGCTTCTGTGCTCCACCACCTCCCTGGAGATGTTCAGGACTAGGTTGGATGAGGCCTTGAGTGATCTGTTCTAGTGGGAGGTGTCCCTGCCTATGGCAGGGGGTTGGAACTGGATGATCTTTGAGGTCCCTTCCAACCTAAACCATTCTATGATTCTATATTCTAAATAATTCCTTTCATCATGATGAATGATGAACTCAGCTCTGAATTTCTCCATGGAACTAACTGAAGAATCCAGCCAAAGACACCAGTCATTTTACAGTATCACAGTATAGCAAGGTTGGAAGAGACCTCAAAGATCATCAAGTCCAACCCAACCCAATTTTCCTCCTGCCTTCATCACTTCAGCTCTTTTGTTCATCCATAGAATCACAGAACTGTCAGAGCTGGAAGGGACCTCAAGAATCATCTAGTTCCAACCCCTCTGCCATGGGTAGGGACACCTCACAGCAGATCCAAACAACAATGCTCCTCTAATCCTAAAAAAACCACAGGTATATGTGTAAATTCCTTTTTTACTGATGTGATTAATCATATCAGCTACTCACACCAGTGAAGTTATGGCTAAACTGTTTGCAGGACCCAACTGAAGGTGAAGGCACAGAAAGATCAAACATTAGAGCATAAGAAAGCAAAACTTCATTTCAAGAAAGAAAAGAAGAAAAATCCTTTTTTAACATCAGAAAACTTAAATAAAATCCCCTTCACATTTCCAGAAAAATCTCTAGAAGAATGTTTTTAATAATGATAAGAACCCACAGGCTACCCCTGAATCAATTTCCCACCTTGCTTTAGCTGAATTACTTGGAAACAGTTAAATGTGGGGGGTGAAAAATAAACACATTTTTAAATGACTTAAATAACCAATAACAGCATAGCACAGGGAGGTGGAAAACCTGAGCTGCAGATCATGCATATTTACAATCTTCACAACAAGCTGGAAAGGCCATTTATAAAGAATATGTCTTGGGACAAGGCAATAGCTTTTGCTTAGAGGCTACATGAGGTATCTGAATATTCCATTTTTCAGGAGGGAAACAATCCCAGTGCTAGGTTAGTACAATAAAAATCACATTAGTCTGTTATGCTGCAGGCCAGCAAACCTGTTAACTAGAACTAGAAAGTTGTGAGGAGTCCCTCTATTAACAGTGGGAAGATTGCACCCAGGGAGAAAATGGAAAATGTCAGAAATAAAAAGACAAACTGACCAGAACAAAAAAAAAAAACCAAACCAAAACAAAAAAAACCCAAAAAAACACTGTCTGCATTAAAAAAACAAAAAAATAAATGAAACAAAACACCAAAAAAACAAAACAAAACCCCCACACACACACACAAAAAAAAACACCCAAAAAATGAAACAAAACCAAAACAAAAAAAGACTAATTTGAATGTCCAGAGGCAGCAGCTGTCACTTGATCTTCAAGATTTGGGGTAGCACCTTTGAAAAAAAATCAGTGTGGTGAATATAATCTGAACTCTTTAGAATCATAGAATCAATCAGGGTTGGAAGGGACCACAAGGATCATCTAGTTCCAACCCTCCTGCCATGGGCAGGGACATCCTACCCTAGGTCAGGCTGGCCACAGCCTCATCCAGCCTGGCCTTAAACACCTCCAGGGATGGGGCCTCGACCACCTCCCTGGGCAACCCCTTCCAGGCTCTCACCACTCTCATGCTGAAGAACTACCTCCTCACATCCAGGCTGAATTTCCTCACCTCCAGCTTTGCTTCATTACCCCCAGTCCTGTCACTACCTGACAGCCTAAGAAGTCCCTCCCCAGCTTTCTTGTAGCCCCCTTCAGATACTGGAAGGCCACAAGAAGGTCACCTCAGAGCCGCCTCTTCTCCGAGTTGAACAGCCCCAACTCTTTCAGTCTGTCCTCATAGCAGAGGTGCTCCAGCCCTCTGAGCATCCTTATGGCCCTTCTCTGGACATCTTCCAGCACCTCCACATCCCTCTTGTAACAGTGGCTCCAGAACTGGATGCAGTACTCCAGGTGGGGTCTCACCAGAGCAGAGTAGAAGGGAAGAATCACTTCCCTCGCCCTGCTGCCCACACTTCTCCTGCTGCAGCGCAGGCTCTGCTTGGCTCTGTGGGCTGCAAGTGCACACTGCTGGCTCATGTTGAGCTTCTCATCCACCAGCACCTTCCAGTGACTGCAAAGTCCCTGATTTTAGGTGACAGTGACAATTGCTTAGGCAGTAAATGGATGTGTCAGGCATACATTTAGACCTTAGACACTTGGGATCTCTCCACAGCAGACCTGAGCACTGGACTTGATTTTGATGTCTGAGCTCAAGCATCTTAATATAAAAAGAGATGATTTCATCAATGNGAAACAAAACCAAAACAAAAAAAGACTAATTTGAATGTCCAGAGGCAGCAGCTGTCACTTGATCTTCAAGATTTGGGGTAGCACCTTTGAAAAAAAATCAGTGTGGTGAATATAATCTGAACTCNAGGGGCAATGGGAGGAAGCTGAGGCATAGGAAGATCCTTTTAAACATGAGGAGGAATTTTTTCCCTGCAAGTTTCACAGAACCCTGGAACAGGCTGCCCAGAGGGGTTGTGGAGTCTCCCTCTCTGGAGATATTCAAACCCCACCTGGATGCATTCCTGTGTGATCTGGTCTAGGTGATCCTGCTCTGGCAGGGGGGTTGGACTGGATGAGCTTTGGAGGTCCCTTCCAGCCCCTGACATTCTGTGATTCTGTGAAAGCTGTGCTGGGCTACATGACTGCCCACTCCACCCCAGTGCAGATCAAGTGTCCACTCAGCATGGGACAACAATTTGAGCCCATTATAGTAACATTTCCTTTCCCCTCACAGAATCAGGAATTACTGCTGATTACCAGTACTTTTGTCAGCATGTTTCATTTTCTCCATTAGAGAAACACTTGGGGAAACACAATTATTGAGATTTATATACTGGATTCTCAGGAAATTTTTATCTGTGGGAAAAATGCTGGCAGGTCAGAATGCTTTTACTACCTCACTGGTGTAACCATCACTATTAGAAAATAGCATAAAACATTTTGGGTTGGAAAGGACCTTTAAAGGTCATCTAGTCCTGCACCCCAAAGCCCACAGGGACATCTTCAACTAGATCAGGTTGCTCAGAGCCCCATCCAACCTCATCTGGTGTGTTTCCAGGGATGGAGCTTCTCCTGCCTCTCTAGACAAACCATTCCAATGTTTCACCACTCTCACTGTAAAAAATTTCTTCCTTTTATCTAGTCTAAATCAGAGACAAATCTGCTCCCATTGTTGTTTAAAATAGAAAAGAGGTCACTTTCTTGTGCTGACTCTGAGTAATGCTCATCTTTGTGGTACAAAGAAAAGGTGACAGCATCAGTTTCTTCTTTTTCTCAAGCTTGCTTTATTGGTTTTTGGGGTGTTTTTTCTTTCTTTAGGGGTCTGAGGAGGGTGTTTTCATTGTTTGGGTTTTTTTAGGGGGGGGGTTGTTGCTATTGGGGGGATTTTTCTTTTTTTTGGAGGGATCCTTGGGGTTTGGTTTTGGGTTTTTTTTTTTTGTTTGTTTTTGGTTTTTTTTGGGGGGGTTGTTGGTTCTGGGTTTCTTTTGTGTGGGTTTTTTTTTGTTTTTTTTTTTTGTTGGGTTTTTTTTTTGTTTGTTTGTTTTTTTGTGGGTTTTTTTTTTTTGTTGTTGTTTAGGTGGCCACTGGGACTTGCACTGCCTGGAGTCTTGATTAAATGTTTCACTGCATCCAGCACACTTCATCATGCAGCATAGCCAAAAATCTCTTCTGGCTTGCCAGTGACTCATGCTTTAGCTATGAGAAGACCATAATAAAGAACATTTTACATAAAAATGCCCAAAAGGTTGGTAATTTAATCTTGATTCTAAAGGAGGTATGTGAGGTCTCTGCATCCAGCCTGCACAGACAATAAGGCATTGTCTGGAAATGTGTTACCTGCTGTGGTTACATCTAACCTTCCAGCAAAGCCCAGATGATGCTGCCACCGAAAAGAAACATCTTGTTCTTGTGAGAGGGCTGCAAATAGCACTTCTGGCAGATGTGCACTACCATTTATCCACCCATCCATCCATGCTGGGGATCCCATCAGCACCTGAGAAGGGTGTTTAGATTTAGACTAGCTAAAAGGAAGAAATTTTTTACAGTGAGAGTGGTGAAACACTGGAATGGTTTGTCTAGAGAGGCAGGAGAAGTTCCATCCCTGGAAACATTCCGAGTCAGGTTGGATGGGGCTCTGAGCAACCTATCTAGTTGAAGATGTCCCTGTTGACTTTGAGGTGCAGGACTAGATGACTTTTAAAGGTCATTAAAACCAGCAACATGGGAAACAGTGCTATGAGCCTGTGGGTAAACATATGTGGCTGATACACTGTGCCCCTCCATGTGCTCATGACAACAGGTGAACACACACTAGAGCAGCACACACAGAATTCACTTCAGAAACTGTTATGTGCCCGAATTACTCCNAGCCTATAATATAGTTCTTTTCATAAAAATATCCCCATTAGCTTCCAACCAGCACAACACACACCTGACATCAAAGGAGGACACAAGGGCCATCCTGACACAGCCATTAGTCAAATGAGCACTGGATCAGGGTGCTCACCTCACTGCTCAGCAGTTCCCTGCTCCAAAGTCAGCAGCAGAGATACTCTCTGGGCTCCCCAGACTAACTGCCTCTGTTTCAGCCAAGCTATTCATGTGGTTAGATACCTTATCAGGTCATGCCAGGCACAGATTTGTCCTCCACACAGGAAAGACATGGACCTGTTGGAGTGGGTCCAAAAAATGATCAGAGGGATGGAACAGCTCCCCTAAGAAGAAAGGCTGAGAGAAATGGGGTTGTTTAGCCAGGAGAAGGCAAGGCTGCACACAGACCTTATTGCAACTTTTCAGTATTTAAAGGGGGCTCATAAGAAGGTCCTGCTAAATGACTGTCTCCATTTTTCTTTTGGGCCTGTGGGGCAAGTGGGGCTTTAGGAGCTGACTCCATTGCTTCAAAAGCCAAAACAGGAGGGAAAAAAATGTTTTTCCAAAAGACAAAGCAAACCATATTGCCGTTCCTGTTCTCTTTGAAACCAATATCTTTAATTAATGTTGAAGTGCTCAATCATTTGCTGCTCTCTAAAAAGAGTCACGGTCTTAGATGCAAGAGAAGGAATTAAAACTGGGTTCAGGAATGCACTACTCAACCCTTGGCTAATTTAAGAAAACAAGAGCAGGCTGGCTTTAAAATACACATCAAAACACACACAGCCATGTACATGGAAACCCAAAATAATCCAACTTCAGAATAAACGAGAGATAGAATCATAGAATGGTAAGGTTGGAAGGGACCTCAAGGATCATCTAGTTCCAAACCCCTGCCATAGGCAGGGACACCTCCCACTAGTACAGGTCACTCAAAGCCTCATCCAACCTGGCCTTGAACACCTCCAGGGAGGGAGCAGCCACAACCTCCCTGGGCAACCTGTGCCAGTGTCTCACTACCCTCACTGCAAACAACTTCCTCCTAATATCCAGTTTCAATCTCCCCTCTGTCAGTTCAAACCCATTGCCTCTTGTCCTGTCATTGCAAGACCTTGTCAATAGTCCCTCCCCAGCCTTCCTGTAGGCCCCCTTCAGATCCTGGAAGGCTACTCTAAGGTCTCCTGGAAGCCTTCTCTTCTCCAGGCTGCAGAGCCCCAACTCTCTCAGCCTGTCCTCACAGCAGAGCTGCTGCAGCTCTCTGAGCATCTTGGTGGCCTCCTCTGGACTGGCTCCAACACTTCCATGTCCTTCCTGTGCTGGGGGCTCCAGAACTGCACACAGTACTCGAGATGGGGTCTGAGGAGAGCAGAGCAAAGGGGCAGAATCCCCTCCCTTGCCCTGCTGCCCACACTGCTCTTGCTGCAGCCCAGGACTCGGTTGCTGTCTGGGCTGCACTCACACTGCAGGCTCATGTTGAGCTTTTCATCAACCCAGATAATCAGAGAGGTACAAGATATTGAAACTACAAGAAATGCCTCAAGCAGTCATAGGTTCTCCCCCCACTTCACCACCAAAACCATAATGAGATGCAGGTTATTTTGTCAGGTCTGCTAAATGAGTAACACATGTAGCTCAGTCTATAGTCATACAGTTTAAAACAAGAGACTGATTGCTCAAAGAACTTATTTTGAATATTAGTTAAATAGGACCAACTAACAGACTAGGACCTCTTCCAAGTCTGCCCAGAAACAGCAGTCCAGTGGGACCAAGGCATGGTTGGACCAGCACAAAGCACCATGAGCTGCTGTGAACACATGTAGCACTCCTGTCCGTGTGTGTGCATGCCTGCATATAATAAAGACAGGGTAGCCAGGCCACCCTACCTGCTCAGAACAGGCACATGGTACAGATGCTCTGTGTCTTCCCTCCCACCAAACCACTCCTGATGATGCAATCCAGGTGAGCACAAGCATCAGAGGAGATCATAGAATGGTTTAGGTTGGAAGGGACCTCAAAGATAACCCAGTTCCAAAATCCTTTCATAGGCAGAGACACCTCCCACTAGAACAGGTCACTCAAGGCCTCATCCAGCCTGGTCCTGAACACCTCCAGGGAGGTTGTGAAGCACAGAAGGTGATCTTTGATCACATTGGGTGATTCTGTGCTTCACAACCTCCCTGGGCAACCTGTGCCAGTGCCTCACCACCCTCACTGCAAACAACTTCCTCCTAACATCCAGTCTAAATCTCCCCTCTGCCAGTTCAAACTCATTGCCTCTTGTCCTGTCATTACAAGACCTTGTCAATAGTCCCTCCCTAGCCCTCCTGTAGCCCCATTCAGAGTCTGGAAGGCCAGNAATCACCCAATGTGATCAGAGATCGTATTTGATGATCTGTGCTCCACAACCTCCCTGGAGGTGTTCAAGGCCAGGCTGGATGAGACCTTGAGTAACCTGTACTAGTGGGAGGTGTCCCTGCCTGTGGCAGGGGGTTGGAACTGGATGAGCTTTGAGGTCTCTGCCAACCTGAGCCATTCTATGATTCTTCTGCACCTAGCAGTACTTCTAGCCACAAAACCTATTCCAAATACCTTCCAAAGCAGTACAAACACTTGGCAAACACTAGTGAGGTTTAGCTCACTACTTTGGGAAAGGTTTGGCATTTTTTAATTTTTTTTCCTCTTTTTTTTTTTTTTTTTTAAATACTTAAAACATACATTTGGGAACTGTTTAGTTTATAACTTTGCATTTAATTAAATGAGGCCTGCTGCCATGTAATAAGAAATTGATTGCATTGGTAAGAACATTTCTGGCAGTGGCAGAATAACAGAAAAAAAAAAAAAAGAAAGAAGGATAAAAGCAGAAAAAGTAAGCATTAGCAGTTCAAGGATGGGAATGTCACACCTCTGAGCTAAATAAATCACCTAATTAAACTTCCAGGTGTGACATTTAAGACACAGTCAATCGTAAGGACAATAGGATAAATCCACTCTATAACTGAACATTGTAGTCTAGAAACCACAGAGTTTTATTTTCTTGGAAGTGAAAGGGAATTAAAAATACAGGACTGAATGTTGGCTGATGTCTTGCAGTGTTATGAGGGTTGTATAGTGGCAAATTTCTAAGTAAAAAAAGGCTATATGAGCCTAGATAGAATTTAGCAAATAAAATACAGAAGGCCAAACTGTTACTTTCTAGTTTACAATTTAGGAGAGCAAAGCCACTTGCTAGGAATGCCTAAAAGCTTTTCTCCCACAGCATCCACAGGCTGCTAGGCAGGGAACTGCAGGGCTAAAAGGTCCAAATATTTTATATCCTCCTAAAAAAAAGAAAGGGAAGCATCCTCCTCACCTTATCCTGCAGCATCTTCACATCTGCTCCTGCAGCACTGGGGAGGGGTGCTCCCCACTGTGGCCACAGGCCACTTGCAGCCAGAAAGGCTTTTTTTATGTGGCCACATATGCACCTTCTCATCATGGGATGCCCTCAACAGACTCATCAAGGCTATGGCAGCAGAGTGTCTTCTGCCAGCTGGGTAAGAGTCTGGGTAACCAGAGGATCATGAAGAGATTTGCTTCAGGTGAGTTTGCTCATTGCCAGCAAATCCACCCCACCTGGCTCTACGCTGCAGGTTTGTACTCCCCCTGCTTTTCTGATCTTTTGCAGGGCTCCAAGAGGCACTGCAGGTCTGCTAGAACAAACCTGTGTCAGGTGGGACTTCACCCAACTGGGAAGATTCAAATTTACATAGAACTATCAACTTCAGTCCCAAGAAAAGTTCTGGAGAGCTAAGTAATGTTATTATTTTATTTTTTAGCCTGGGAACGTGGGAAGTGGCTCAAAGTCAGTTTATAAAATGTTTCATGTCAGCCAACAACAGGTTTAGCACCCCACACTTCTTTGTTCAGATTTTCTTACTCAGCTGTTGGACTTTGGGTTTGACACAGAAGAATCAAGCATTAAAGACTAATTAGAAGCTACTTTTCAGATTTATCATTTCATCACTTCTGTAAATATCTATCTAACCTCATGCCCTGAAGAAAACCAAAGCTAAAGAAATAGCTGGGAGTAGCTGGAAGAGTGTGCTGGTGTGGGGTTCTCACAGCCATCTTCTTTAATAAAGAATATGAGGTGTTTTATTTGAGCCTAAGTTCAGAGAGTTTATTTTATTGGCTTCCTAAAGATGTGGCACATCTTTTATTCTATGTAGTGTAACATCATCCTCTGAAGTTACACTCCCCGGCCACTACAGTTAATAATGAAGAACTTTTAATAGTCCAACTCCTACACAGATATCCAAGGACTATATTACAGCTCTCTCCCTCAATACCAGTGACTTGGCAGTCTCTCATTGACTTCCAAGATGAGACCTTAAGGGACGAGCAAAGAGAGTCTGTAGGCTTCCACATACACCACATCACAAAGTGAACTTAATTAAGTTTATGGGACTAATTCCTTCCTCAGATTGAGTGATCTGTACTAGTGGGAGGTGTCTCTGCCTATGGCAGGGGTTTGCAACTAGATGATTCTTGAGGTCCCTTCCAACCTTACCATTTTATGATTCTATGGTTGACTAAATGCTTTGCTTTTATCTAGCTGTAATGCAGTACACTTCTAGGCTGTCTGGAGGGAGAGGACAGAGGTTAGAATTAGAGAATGCTTTGAGTTAGAAGGGACCTTTAAAGATCATCAAGTCCAAGCCCCCAGCAGTGAGTAGGAACTTACTCATCTGCATGAGGTTGCTCAGAACCCTGTCTGGTCTGACCTGAAATGTTTCCAGGGATGAGACTTTTAGCACCTCCCTGGGCAACCCCTTTCTATGTTTCACCACCCTTACTGTAAAAAATGTCTTACTTCCCCCTCTTTAAAACCCTTCTTTAAAACCATCAGCTCTTGTCCTATCACAAAAGGCCCTGCTAAAACTATTGTCACCAACTTTCTATATGTCTTCTCTAAGTACTGAAAGGCTGCAGTAAGGTCTTCCCAAAGCCTTTTACTCCCCAGGCTGAACAACTCCAGTGCTCCCAAACTGTGCTTATAGGAGATGTGTTTCATCCCTCTGATCATTTTTGTGGCCCTCCTCCTCAGTTTAATGCTGGATGATGCATGCTGTCCTGCAGCCCTCCCATGCTGACACTCCATGGCTGACCTGGGGACACTCCACAGGCACCTGCTCCCAACAACAATGTGGTTTGCCAATATCTGAAGGGGGCCTACAGGAAGGCTGGGGAGGGACTATTGACAAGGTCTTGCAATGACAGGACAAGGGGCAAAGGGCTTAAACTGGCAGAGGGGAGATTGAAATTGGATGTTAGGAGGAAGTTGTTTGCAGTGAGGGTGGTGAGACACTGGAACAGGCTGCCCAGGGAGGTTGTAGCTGCTCCCTCCCTGGAGATGTTCAAGGCCAGGCCGGATGAGGCCTTGAGTGCCCTGTACTAGTGGGAGGTGTCCCTGCCTATGGCAGAGGCTTGGAACTGGATGATCTTTGAGGTCCCTTCCAACCTTACCATTCTAGGATTGTGTAGAGTTCTAAGCAAGACCTGATTACTGACTCAGAAATATCACCAGCAGCTGACAATTACAGTACAAACACAGCTGTCAGGATGGTCCTTTGGACTGCTCCAGACAAATAATTACCAAACCAAAGCCTCCCTTCAATCAAGTCAAAACTAACTTTGAGTTTTGATAATCTTAGCAAACTTTAAAAGGGGAAAAAAAAAAAAAAAAGAAGAAAGAAATACACTGGCATTTCTGCATATCTTAATTTTAGTGTGGCAGGAAGCAGAAATACCACAAGAAACTGGTTCTCATGGTATTTCCAGCACAAGTGAAACCAAAGACACGTTTCATGTTCAGGTCCCTGTCTGATGTCCTGACTAAACCAACTCAGCAATCCCATGCATGATGGCACTTAGGGTTTGCAGTTATTATCCTGATCATGCCAAATCTTTGATCCTTTGGAAAATCTACCACCACTGGTCATTACTACAAACCTCTGGATTCTTAAAAACGTATGGGAAGAATTTTAGCAGTGCTGAGAATCACCAGCTGCCTTCTGAGGAACGACAGGGAAAAAAAAAGCCCCACAATCAGGGTGAAGGATTAAAAGTAACCATAAAAGATTCAGGGCTTCTTCACTGAGTTCAAACACCCTTAAATACATGACTAAAACACATAATTCTTCCTTTGGAAGACTGAACCTAAGCTCAGTTTGTGTTTATCATTTGTCTTGCTTCTCTGTTCCTCAAAAGGTGATACAAAAGGTCATGTATTCAATAGGGAGTTTAGGCTGTAGTATGTGATTTTCTTTTTAGAAACAAATGTCTTTTTTCCTNACTCTGTCAAGCAGTTCTATGTCCCTCTTGAACTGGGGGCCCCAGAACTGGACACAGCACTCCAGATGCAGCCTCACCAGGGCAAATGTAATCATAGAATCAACCAGGTTGGAAGAGACCTCCATTCACTTCATCACCTTTGTGAATCTGAGCTGGAATCTCTCTCAAGCAGTTCCCTGAGGTCCTTTTTGAACTGGGGGGCCCGGAACTGGACACAGCACTCCAGATGCAGCCTCACCAGGGCAGAGTAGATAATCTCACAGTTGAACTGGAAGAGTATTAGTCTCTAACTGAATCAAACAGTTCTATGTAATGGGTGTACAAACTGGCTCACTGTCCACGTGGAACAGATTACAGCATGGTCACAATTGAAGCATCCCAATAGTCTTACAAACAATCAGGGGGAGGGAAGTATACTGAGAACAAAAACAAAATGGTTTACAGTGAAATGATTCTATTACAGTGAGGGGTAGGAGAACAGAAACAGAAGGCAGGAAAAAATTATGTATTGAACCAAAGGAAATCATCTATTGACTCCTAGTAAGAAAATGATGGCAACAGAACTGGGCATTATGGAGAGGACTACAAAATAATGCTGCAGTTTCTCCCTCTCTTTGTACTCTTTCTACCACCACCACCTAAAATTGCTAAATTTTATCCTTCCAGAGTTATTTGTTGTGGTGTTTTGTTTGCTTGCTTGTTTTTATCCCTCATTGTAACACAGAAGAATGCCAGAGCAAAGCTTTGATCTAAAAAAATACTTATTTTTTTTAGGTAACAACTCTGAAAGCTTCCTAAGACAGTCATCAAGCAATGGCAAGAAGGAAAAGCAGTCAACGAGGTCTGAATAATTAAAACAATGGCAACAGCTCAGAAGCCTTCACTAGCTCAGAGTGTTAATGGTGACAGCATAATTAGCAATGCAATTTCATAATGAACAGTCAGTGATAGGGCAACTGGGAAAGCAGTATGCCTGGAAGAGATCACAGTGTGCTTTACAGGGATTTGTTTCTCTTACTGCAAGCCATTTCATGGGAAGTAGAGAGGTGGGTGCTGTTTCCAAATATTCTGAAATTGAAGATATAAACATCTGTGTAGAAACACAGCTTGAAAAGTGCTATCAGCATTTTGTGACCAACAGCACCTCTGTATTTATCACACAAATCACAGAGGTCAGGGGCTGGAAGAGACCTCGAAATATCATCCAGTCCAACCCCCCCTGTCAGAGCAGGGGCACCTATACCAGGTGGGATTTCGATATCTCCAGAGAGGTATCTCTACAACTCCCCTGGGCAGCCTGTTCCAGGGTTCTGTCACCCTCACAGGGTAAAAATTCCTCCTCATGTTTCCATGGAACTTCCTATGCCTCAGCTTCCACCCATTGCCCCTTGTCCTGGCATTGGGCATCACTCAGCAGAGCTTGGCTCCAGCCTCCTGGCACTCACCTTTACATATTGCTAACCATTGCTGAGGTCACCTCTCAGGCTCCTCTCCTCCCAGCAGCACAGCCCCAGCTCCCTCAGGCCCTCCCCCTAAGAGAGATGTTCCATTAACANGGGGCTCCAGAACTGCACACAGGACTGCAGGTGAGGTCTGAGAAGAGCAGAGCAAAGGGGCAGAATCCCCTCCCCTGCCCTGCTGCCCACACTGCTCTTGCTGCAGCCCAGGACTCGGTTGCTGTCTGGGCTGCACTCACACTGCAGGTTCATGTTGAGCTTTTCATCAACCCAGACCAGAGCTTCCAGAAGACTTTGCACACATGATTAAAGGCATATTTGTGGGAGTAAAATGATTACTGCATTTGTCTTCCAGAGGAAAAAAAAAAATAAGGTGATATGATTGGTACAGTGCAGTTTATGGCAGCTCTGACTGTCAGCCTAAGCCCTCCTCATTCCTCATAGTCACAGTCAGAATGTGACATTGTCCAAAAGCTGTGTGGACAACAATGACAACAGGAGGAAGGAACCTCACACAAAAAAATCCCTGCCTTGCTTTCAGCCCCCCTTAAAAGTATGAGCAGAAATGCAGTCATTCCTTCAGTGATTGCTGTGAGCAAACCAGAGCATGGAGAGCAGAAGCTGCTGCTAATGCAGAAAATACTTAAAAGGATTTCAAAGCCTATGAGGTTATACAGCTGGTGTTGGGCTTTTCCTCCTTCATGAATAAGTTTCAATCAAATTCAAAACCTAAAGGGCAATCTCACGTGCAATGTGATGCTGAATTAAAACTAATTTCATTTTTGTGGCAAAGGATGTTGTAAGAAATTCAGCAATTATTTCATAATGGGCTAATGCCACATACTATAAAAATCTCATTTTTCTTTAATACCTGAATAAATGGATAGCAAATTGTCAGCAGACTTATGTGTGCAAGTGTGGTGCAGCACAAAACTGATGGTCAGGGAAAGCTGGCATCAACTTTTGACTTGCTATGCTTTTGTAAGCACTTGTGCATGTTCAGACTGCACAGGACAGTCCTGAGAGTCATTTTGGATGGATGGGTGGTTGGTGTTGGTTGAAGTTAGTACAGAGGCAAATTACTTAATAGCCACTTCTTTCCATGCATCTTTTTTAAACCAAGCTGCATCTCACTTCAGACAGCCAAGAAGCTCTGACACCTACCACTGCTCTAGTTAATTCAGCACCACCCAACAAGAAGTTTTGCTTCCTGAATCTCAGAAATTGGAGATTCTCTTATCTGATCAAGTCACCAGCACCTCTGTTTCAGACAGCATCAGTTTTGATGCTTAGAAGGGCTGTGAGAATTTGCTCCAACTGAATAGACACAAGGCAAGTCCAAAGTTGTAAATGCCTCTGCAAATACAGTGTGGAAAAAGTGAAGCCCTCGCCAAGCTGGTAAAAACCTCATCTACACTGCACCTTACATTACAGCTATATTTATAACTCCATGTCTTCATCTTCCAAGGCAACTTAATTTAAAATAACTTTCCCCTGGGGTGTTCTGACAGCTATAGATACTGAAGCTGAAAAGTGTTGCTCTCTTTCTACAGTACTGTAGAAATACAGTCAGCTGTTAGACACTGAAACAAGCAATAAATGGGAGTTGGTGATGAAATAGGAAGGGAATGGAAAGCTTGAAACTGGAAGAAATAAGGTAAATTTATCATACATAGCCTGGTCATCAGCCCTTTAACCATTAGCTATGGGCCATTAGCACTGTGACTAGGGCCATTAGCATTGTGACTAGCATTGCTAACCATTAGCAAGTGACTAGAAACTCTTTAAAGACTTACTGATGTAGAAATCACAAATATGCAGGAAATTATTTTGGATGACAGAAACAAAAACTTTAGGTTGCTTTTTGACTATCTGCTGAGTGTGGTGCATCTAACATTAAAAATGGACTCACCTCACCACCCTGACTTAAAAATATTAAGGACAATACACATTTCTCATTACCTTGCTTTGTGGTTTCTATCTGCTTATTCCCAGAGTTTTCAATACAGTATTTAAATAACACCTTTTTATCTTTGCCTTTCCTTTGTGAATTGATAACACATCCCCTGCTGGGTGTTGTTTGCTGACAAGTTGGATCTGGTCTCAAAAGAAGGTATTTCTCAGAATGATGAATTATAGACTGCTGGTCAATTCAAAGCTTGCTGGTCAATTCAAAGCTTGCTAACTACTGGGTTTTGAATTTTTTGTCAAATGTTGTTTCTTACAGAGGCATCACCAAACAACACTCAGATTCCTCACTCCTTGAAGCCCAGTAACTGGCATATGCTCTCCAACCAGCCACGGTTATTGCCCACCATGAGGTGGCAGGCAAAAGGCTCTAAGTATTTGCACTGTGCTTCAGGGAGAAAGTCACACAGGTTGTGATTACAGTGATTTGGGTTAAAATAACAGCAGTAAAAAGAAACAAAGGGAAATATTCCCAGCCATGCTAATTGCTGACTGGATTCACCTTCTGGTTTCAGTTACCCTAAGCAAAGCCTGAGAGAGCCCAGCAAGGCTGTACAGGCTAATGTACATGGCAAACACTGCTGAAAGAATTAAAATGAGCCTATAGTACAGGGAGGGGAAAAAAAAAGGGTTCAACTGAAACCTCTGTGCAGAAATGCAAACTCCTCAAACCTAGCAAAATTAATGGGAAAGGCCAGAAGGAACATTACAGCTCTCCATCTAGACCACCAGAACCTACAATCTGCCTCAGGTGAATGAATGCTAGAGAAATATCCATTCCTTTCTTCTTGCTGTGCTATTTATACTTTACAGAACCACAGAATTAACCAGGTTGGAAAAAATCTCTGAGATCATCGAGCCCAACCTATCACCTAGTCCTTCTAATTAACTAAGCCATAGCACTAAATGCCTCATCCAGTCTCCTTTTAAACACCTTCAGGGATGGTGACTCCACCACCTCCCCGGGCAGCACATTCCAATGCCAATCACCCTTTCCAAGAAGAACTGCTTCCTAACATCCAGCCTAAACCTGCCCTATCACAGTTTGAGACTGTGTCCTCTTGTTCCATCACTGGATCCATCACCTCTTTGATGCAGCAGAGGGGGCTTCACTGAGCAAAGGAGTCCACCACTGGTTTCATCTTCTTTGCTAAACCATGTTCTTGAGGCCATGGAAAAACTCCAGATTTGTTAATAACAGCCCACAGGGACACAGAGATGAAAGTAACAAACATCCCAAGAAGCAAAAAGCATCCAAAAGAGCCATGAACATTCAAATCAGCATCTGAGCTGCTACCAGGCAAGCAAGCAAACAACTTAGTGCTCATGTCCAGAAGAGGGTCAAAATTGTGCTGAGAAACTGGGTAACTTTATTCAGCCAAAAATTTTCTATTTGCTGGAAAATAGAATCATGGATTCTCACAGTGAGGACAGAATGTGCTCATTTGAAAAGTTACAGTTAAATCTCATGGCCTCGTTGTCTATAAAGCTCAGCTCTGCCCTGGCCCTTTTGTCCATCAGACCCAAGCTCTCCAAACTGCCTCCTCATGCTGGTGGCTGAGCCACAGGGCTGCTTCTGCCCTCCTGACTCCATCCTGCCCACAAAAGCCCAGCTGCAAACTGGGTCTGGCCCAAAGCTGGAGAACACCATCAGAGCAAACTCACTTGTCCCACCATCTGCAGGCTTCAGCCGGCAATACCTTTCATGTAGAGCAGCTGCAAAGCCACAATTGAGGCCTATGATAATTATACCCTATGGCTGCTTTAGAACCTTCCCCATCTTTGCCCTGGGAGAAAAACAAGCAAATGAAAAGATCTTGCAAAGAAAAACCTTACAAAGCAGAACAAGGTTCCCAATGGGACACGGCATGCCAGGGCACGTGGTGAGGTGCGACCAAGCAGAGGTGGCCACTGAACTAGCCTGAGGAGACCAACTGCTCCAACATCCCTTTGGACAGTGTCCCAGGCAGCCTGCACATCCAAAAGGGCTATAAAGGGCCATAAAGGTCCTGTTGGCACCACACAGTCACAGGATGACAGGGACCTCTGAAGATCATCTAATGCAAGGGCTGATCATCTTTGCTAGAGCAGAATTACCTAGAGTAGATCTAGGACCATGTCCAGCTGAGTTATGAATGCCTCTAGGGAGGGAGACTCTCTGAGCAGCCTGTTTCACTGCTTTACCATTCTCAAAGTGAAATTTACCTGTGGCAAATCCATACGTGCTGCCACAACTCCTTCTCATTTTCCATTTGTCAAGCTGATGAACATACACTTCATGATGAGTAGAAATGCAAATAGGAATCCCAAATCAATTTTATACTGACAGATAATTACCTAAAGTAGTCTGACACCTATGAAGACATCCTTCTTCCATTAACTTTCCCTACACTTCTAGCAGGCCCTGGTAAAACATCATGGATGTCAGGAAAGCATTAAAAAGCAGCTTATGGAGTATATTATCATAACTAACTTACATAAAAGGCCATTAAGTATACACAAGTACCTTCAAAATCATATTTCAGGAAGAGCTTGGAGAACTTTCAACGTTTAGTTTAAGGTATCTAGTGCTGTTTTAACAACCTTGTGCTCTGCAGACTTAGAAAGTGTGCTGCAAACCACAGTTTCCACTGTTTGTAGCTCTTTAACTTGACTCACAGCTACAACCTAATGAATGCATTGCTGAACTAATAAAATTATCCCAGAAAGCATATTCAGTTCTGCACTAATTTTGATCCTGTACAGTCACTCACTGGTGACCTTGCTGATCCTTCACAATTAAGCTTTCTGTACCACAAATGCTTCATATCGTAGCAAATTAACATATTGGCTAATTTATGCACAAAATCAGCTCAGCTGCTCTGATTTATGTGTGTGTCTCACTAAGAAGCAACCCTACTAACACCACTAATTTGATAGTCAGTTTGACAAACAGTGCCAAGTGCTGCAGCCACACCACCCAAGTTTCAGAAGGCAAAGTCAGGGAGCAGGAGAAGGAAGAACCATTCACTGTAGAAGGTGATCAAGAGGACAGGCTGAGAGAGTTGGGGCTTTGCAGCCTGGAGAAGAGAAGGCTTCCAGGAGACCTTAGAGTAGCCTTCCAATATCTGAAGCAGGCTACAGGAGGGCTGGGGAGGGACTGTTGACAAGGTCTTGTAATGACAGGACAAGGGGCAATGGGTTTGAACTGGCAGAGGGAAGATTTAGACTGGATGTTAGGACGAAGTTGTTTGCAGTGAGGGTGGTGAGACACTGGCACAGGTTGCCCAGCGAGGTTGTGGCTGCTCCCTCCCTGGAGGGGTTCAAGGCCAGGTTGGACGAGGCCTTGAGTGACCTGTACTAGTGGGAGGGGTCCCTGCCTATGGCAGAGGGTTGGAACTGGTTGAGCTTTAAGGTCTCTTCCAACCTTACCATTCTATGATTCTAAAATGATTAAGTCCATGAGATTTAATAAGATGCATCCACAGATCCTGAGGGCAGTGCAGTGAAGTTCCTGCTGGCTGGGTAAAGAGAAACATAACCTCCATTTTTCAAATGGGGGAGAAAAAAAAAAGGACTATAGGGACTGCAGGGCAGTCAGTCTCACCTCTATGCCTGGCAAAATCATAGAATAGATCTAGTAAAAGATGTCCCTGCTCATGGCAGGAGGGATGATCTTCAAGGTCCCTTCCAACTTGAACAATTCTATGATTCTGTCATCAGACTACACAGAACCAGAGCAGCACTTCAATTTTTTTTTTCTTCCAAACTTCAGCTTACTTCCTGGTATTGAAATGACAACGAAATCACATCCAAATTCCTGCTGGTGTAAACCCAGCTATGCCAGAAAGCAGTCCATGATGTCAGTCAGCTGCTGCAAAACAGAAAGCAGTCACCACCTAGCTAAACAAGGCCATGCAAAAAGATTTATTTCACTCTGCACAATGGCTATGATACCATCTCCTTTCTCCAGAATGTGACTAAGAAAAGGTGACTCAGAATTTCAATTGACGTGTTGTCATGTTTTTTTTGGGTTATTTTTCTCCTGGAGGGGCACAAAAAAATCATCTTATTTGTACGACTTAAGCAGCGCAGCAAACAAAAGTTGTATGTCTCACTTGGCACAGGGCCTGGTCACGCTTGCCAAGTGCCAAATGCTCCAGTAACCTAGATAATATTTACAGAGCTGATGCTCAAGAGGAAAAAAACAGGTTGTCACTGCATCTGCTACCAGATGCAGCTTTAAAGCCCAGTGGATTCAGGGCAGGAATTGAGAGTGAGCCATCCTCTCAGCAGACCCTAGTGGAAAATGCTCCTTCACTTACAGAGTACAGTTTAAATGCAAACAAGAAAAAAAGATGCACATTTAATTCCTAACAATTTATCAATTAACATCTTAAAAGGAAAAATAAGCTAGTACATCTGTAATTATGATATCTGCTCTTCAGCCTTCCTTGCCTTCTGGTGAGACACTGGCACAGGTTGCCCAGGGAGGTTGTGGCTGCTCCCTCCCTGGAGGTGTTCAAGGCCAGGTTGGATGAGGTCTTGAGTGACCTGTACTAGTGGGAGGTGTCCCTGCCTATGGCAGGGGGTTGGAACTAGATGATCCTTGAGGTCTCTTCCAATCTTACCATTCTATGATTCTATGCTGAGGCTGCATCTGGAGTACTGTGTCCAGTTCTGGGCACCGCAGTTCAAGGAGGACATAGAACTGCTTCTCAAGCTTTGTGGCTCTGAGCTGGACTTTCTCAGTCCAGCTCAGAGTCACAAAGATGATTAAGGCAGTTGAACATCTCTGTTATGAGGAGAGCCTAAGGGAGCTGGGGCTGTGCTGCTTGGAAAAGAGGAGACAGCTGATTTGAATGTTTATAAAGATGTGCAAACTGAGTGCCAGGAGGCTGGACAGGAGTGGCAGGACAAGGGGCAATGGTGGAAGCTGAGGCATAGGAAGTTCCATGGAAACATGAGGAGGAATTTTTTTGCCTGTGAGGGTGACAGAACACTGGAACAGGCTGCCCAGAGGGGTTGTGGAGTCTCCTTCTCTGGAGATATTCAAGACCCACCTGGATGTGTTCCTGTGTGATCTGGTCTAGGTGATCCTGCTCTGGCAGGGGGGTTGGACTGGATGAGCTTTGGAGGTCCCTTCCAGCCCCTGACATTCTGTGATGTGATCTTGTGAGCACTGTCAACAATCATCTTCTAAATATGCCCAGAGACCATCTCACAACTTCAAGCCAAGTGAAAAATACTAAGTTCACACAGCAAGTACAAACTGATGAGACTAAGCTCACACTGAATAGTTGTTAACAAAAGGTGTGTGTAGGAGAACTGGGCTTCATGCTTTCAAAAACAAAAAAAGGTTTGTGAGAAACTGGAGGAGCCATCTTCCAGGAATGCATTAGCAAAAGAACAATCTCCATTGGAGAGCTTTGTTGTAAGTATTCCTTGGCTAGCAATGGTGTTTTACAAACAGAGAATCTCATAAAAATGAGAACATTTTTAAAATATACTTTAGTAAAAAAAGCCTCCTCAAAACAAAAAGTTTCTGGTCAGGAAAAGCAAAGCAGCACATTTTAAACCAGAGGAGCTGTCAGCATTAACCCTCCCTGGTATTTTAGAGAAGCAGGTTTCTGAAGGTATCAAATTAACACTTAGTTCAGAGCAACCCTTGACCAGCTGCAAGAGCATCTCAGGAGGAGCCATGAATAACTGAGTTGCTTCAGTGGGAGTCTGAAATGTGACATCTCTCAGAGCTGAAAGCTACTGAATATCCTCAAAGCCCCCACAAAGTCTCAGGATAAATGATTTCAAACAGAAGGTAAAATACATTCAGTATTTACCAGAGACTGCCTGTTTATTCTTTGTTCCCAGCTCCATGCAGAGCACTATCCTGAGGGAGTGGCTGCTGTCTCCTCTGGGTGCCCACTATGGAGACTATTTCAGGGCAGCAGCTGAGGGCTTTTAGTTTCAGTCTCAGCTTTGCCAAACATACATGAAGTGGAAGAGGTCCAAATATTTCACTAGATGTGGGGAGGTTGCAGGACAAATCACTCCTCTGCCCTGCAACCTCCCCTCCTCTGCCCTGCAACCTCCCAATTTTCTCTTTTTTTTCAATGCTGTGAGATCTCTTCCATTGCTCATTCCAAGGGCAGCTGCAGAGATCTAAATGGGTTAAAGTGGCTGTGGGTATATTGCTGTAACAGTATTAATTAAATCTGACTTCTTTGGGAAGAGTCTAATACTGCTTTCCTTGGCAGACTACACATCGACTTGCTCACTGGAATGTGGGATTTGCAGAGCCTGCTACTTCCTTAGGGAAAGAAGAAGAAAAGACAGCCTGACTTATCTTTTCCAGCTTCACCCACAATTCATCCTCCCCTCTTCCAACTACCAGAGGCAGTGGTGGTGCAGTTCTCCAAAAATCTACCTCTTCCCTTACTGACTCAGATCATTATCCTTTCCTAACCTTGCTAATTTTATTCCACTGCTATCAAGATGTGTGTGTCTACTTCAGCAGGCAGATTAAATGCCAGCTAAGGCATCTGCCTTCTAACCATTAAAAAAGTAACTAGCTCCCCTTGGCTTTCCTCATTGGCTTTACTCTCTACCTGCAGTCTCCTCACAGTTTTTATTGCTCTTCTGAGTGTGCTTCAATATCATTCCTGAGCAAGGAGGCAAACCTGTGGGCAACACAGCCTGATAGCTATGTGTAGTTAATATATTCTGATGTTTTACAACAAACACCTCTGGCATGGGAGGTAGAAGCTAAACAGTGAAACACAACATTCTTCCTGGAGAGTAGTTATGTCCCAACATTGTTTCTGTGCCATGATGGATTGCTCCTGCATCACAGAATCACAGAAACATCCAGGTTGGAAAAGACTCTAAGGGTCACCAAGACTAGAACCCTACTCTACAAGATTCACCTTAAACCATAGCCCTAAGCACCACATCCAAACCACCCTTAAACAAAAGGATGAGGGAATGAAGAAGGAAGGATTACCTGTTCGTTCTCAAGCCCCTGACATGAGATTTTATGTAGAGTGGTTTTTATTTCTGTCACCTTTTGAGGGTGCCAGAGACTCAGATCAGGTTGCCCAGAGAGGTTGTGGAGTCTCCCGATCTGGAGAAATTCAAAGCCTGGAGGCAATTCTGGGTAACCTGCTCTGGGTGAACCTGCTTTAAACAGACCATTGGACTAGATG
This sequence comes from Ramphastos sulfuratus, assembly GCA_013399055.1. Classification (NCBI taxonomy): domain Eukaryota; kingdom Metazoa; phylum Chordata; class Aves; order Piciformes; family Ramphastidae; genus Ramphastos; species Ramphastos sulfuratus. The sequence goes on along the minus strand of WBNM01015592.1, from coordinate 5,296 downwards.
ATCATCAGAGGGCTGCAGCACCTCTCCTATGAGGAGAGACTGAGGGAGTTGGGGCTGTTCAGTCTGGAGAGAAGGCTCCCAGATGACATTATTGTGCCCTTTCAGTATCTTAAAGGAGCTACAAGAAAGCTGGGGAGGGACTTTTTAGGCTGTCAGGTAGTGATAGGACTGGGGGGAGTAGAACAAAGCTAGAAATGAGTAGATTCAGACTGGATCCAGCCAACATGGANAACCTTGCTATACTGTGATACTGTGATACTGTGGATGCTAGGAAGAAGTTCAAGAAGTTCTTCACCATGAGGGTGGTGAGAGCCTGGAAGGGGTTGCCAAGGAAGGTGGTGGAAGCCTTATCCCTGGAGATGTTTAAGGCCAGGCTGGATGAGGCTCTGGACAACCTGATCTAGTGTGAGGTGTCCCTGCCCATGGCTGGGGGGATGGAACTGAATGATCCTTGCGGTCCCTTCCAACCCTGACTGATTCTATGATTCTATTCCATGCTTCTATGATCTCCAGATGTCCCTTCTTACCCCTATCATTCTGTGATTCTAGAGGCACACAAAAGGAAAAGAAATCTTTTAGGTGCTTATGAATGCTAACAAAGAGATAAAAAAGCAGCAGAAAGCCAACTGTGTAAAGCAGACCTAATTTCCTGTAGCAAAGGAGCAGCAGACCCCCCACACACACACAGGAGAAAAGCCACAGATGTCACATCTTTCTACTAGAGGGAGTCTTCCCATCTGAACACAAGCCAATAATGTGCCCCAGCTGTAGGAAAGGCAAAGAATGTCCTAGGGCATAAAACCAGGAAAGCCACACATATGGCACACGAAATGATCTGTGTGTTCTGCAGCTCACAGGCTCACCTTAGCTACAGCACCCAGATCAAAGTGCAGCACAGGACAGAAATCCAATAGAAGTGTGGATGCAGAGAAAACATCTCAGAAAAGAGGAGTAGAGATGACCATAGCCATTCAATATGACCCACCAACTGAATGATACTGAAAGAGCAGAGATTCAGCCTAGGAGAGAAGACTAGGGGAAGTTCCATGGAAATAACCTTAAAAGCATGAAGAGAATAAACTGCTCTGCATGTCTGAAAACCAGAACACTTCAACAGCAATAAAAGCCACTTAGGTCAGCAAGAGGAGGAAGTGCTGCAGTATTGGAAGGAGCAGGAGAAATCAGGAACAATGAAAGCACACCAGGTCCTGCCTGTGTGCTGAGCAACACACACTCTCTCCTGGGATACCAGACCAGCTCAGGAAACAGGCTGGCTGAATAGTTACTACCAACAGTTGATAAACCAGTCTGGGAGAGACCTCACTGAGCAAACTGGCAACCAAACTGATGGTGGCTGCAAGCAAGACACCANAGGCTGCAGAGCCCCAACTCTCTCTGCCTGTCCTCATAGCAGAGCTGCTGCACCCTCACTGTAAAGAATTTCCTCCTAACATCCAGATGCAGGATCACTTTGCAATACTGCATAACAGCAGCCTTTAATCAGGGCTATTTCAGTGTCCACACCACCTTCAGCACTATCACCAATAAACGTCAGGACTTCATACAAAAAAACCCCCAACCATCTGCATTTGATTTGCTCTTCCTGCTGCTCTGCACATCACCACCACAATTACAAACAGAAGGATTTGGCTCCATGCCTTGCCCTTTTATTGCTTCACTATGCTCCACTGCCAATCCTTACAGCAACAGAACTTGCAAAGTCATGGACTCGTACAAAAATCTCCTAATACTGAAACTCTGTTTGGTGAGGTTCCCTTTACTTTTGGACACTGTGGGGTTTCCAGGTATTGTTTTTGTTATCTCATTTTGTATTCAATATAATAGCCAGAAATATGAGTCAACAATAATAATCTGGTTTGGTTTTGGGTTTTTTTTTTCCCCTCCAGTCTTAGGTATTTCCTTTTTGCTTTCCCCAGTACGCTGTGCTCTGATGGTTTTATTTGTACTGCAAAATCCTTGGGCAGCCTGTACTGTGTGTTCTTAATCTGAGTCTACAGGACAAGGCAGAAGTGTGATCCTTACTAGCACACACTGAACCCTCATTGCTTGACCTAAGTGTTGCTCTTGGCTAAGGCTGAGCCTGAAGCCTGCCAGAGTAAAAGGCATCCCTACAACCATGGTAGATCAACCCTCACAGCAGCTCACACAGACCAGCTCAGAAGCACAAAAGGTGCTGCTCATGAGCTGCCTGCAGTGGATTGCTCAGTGCAAGCTGATGGAAGGAATATCACAATCCCAGTATCAAAATCCTGATGGAAGGAATATCAATAGTAATTTAGCAGATTGTAAGCACAGAACAGAGCTGACTGATAGAGCAGGTAAAAGCAAACAGCAACATGATCTGAAAGTTTTCCTTTCAAGGTCTTCACAGCACTGCAAAATGAAGAGAGTTACCAAGTGCAGTGCTTGCCAGCCATTCAAACTCTGTGCTATGGGATGCTTACTTTCCAAAATCTACCCCTTAATTTGTCCAACAGCAGAAATTCATGGCAAGATCTTCTCAGGGGGAGATCTAAGCCTTCTGGACATAATTACTTAAAATGCTTTCACATGAGGTTTTTTTTTTTCCCCCCCAATCCTACAGAGAGATCTGAAGGAATTTCTGTACTACTCACATTTGTTATTCAGGTCAAACATGAATTAAGAGAAATAAGCCACCTAATTAAAAAAAAAGTGAAGCCTCACATAGGTGGAGAAAGTTTGGAGAGTACTCAGAGAGATTTTTCACAGTGAGAAAGAACTGAGAGACAGAGGAGACTGCAACCAACAGTGATGTGGTTTGTGGGAAGGGCATCACGGCAGGTACAATGGGTAGGAGGCAAGGTCCAAGGGCAGCATCTCACCTTGGGCCCCACCAGCACTCAGCACTGCCCTGACAGCCAAACCCTCCAAGACAGACAGGGTTTTGGACTTTTCCCTGCTGAAGCTGTCAGCAGTGCATGTGTGTCCTTCCCCCACTCACCTGCCCCATTTGCACTGTGCAGCCTGCTCTAGAAGGCTCTGCTGGAGCACACCTAGATGATCTCCAGAAATCCCTTGCAATCCCCTTATCATTCTGTGATTCTGTCATTTATTTCATAGGCTAGGACAAAATTAGTCTCTATCCTTTTTGTTTGGTTGATTGATTGCTTTTTTTTTTTTTTTTTTTTTTTTTTTCCCCTTAAAATTTTNTTTGGTCCCCTGAAATATTATTTATCCCAGAATTGAGAACTACTCATCCTCACCACCTGAAGTAATTTAAAGAGGAGAGCACAGTAGGTAAATGCTGCCATCTACACATGACCAACTGAAGGCTTTTATGCCAGGCCCTGCCAAGTGCAGGGAAATACACTGCTCCCCTCCACAGACAACTAACACAGCATTTGAAACAGGCTCTTGATGAAGCTGAAATGTGTGTTATGGGGAGAGGGAACGTTTCTGGAAGATCTGAGTCCCAGAAGGAAAGCTACATATTATCTCAATCTGTAAGTGAGAAGCATGCAGCAAGTCTGAATCTGTGACTGCTCTGTCAAAAGCAATCACTGAATTATCACTTTCTTTCCCTGACCTATACACACAGATTACATTCTGCAATATCTCAGCTGTCAATTAGACATTTATGTGACACTCACAATATATTTTAAAATAACATTTCCTACAGCAGCTGTGTTTACAGAAGGAAATATTTTTTTATAGGGCTCTCAGTAACAAATGTCTCCCATTTCTGTAAGTCTGTCCTTCATCCTAATTACCCCCATCACTTCCCTAATGAAATCTGTCCCTGGTAGACAGATTCTCATCTGTAAAGTTCAGAGAACAGTATTCATCTGTTTTGGCACACCATCTGTAAAGGACATTAGGATTTCAAGCTTCAGTTACATCCATGACAAAACATTCAGAAATACAAATCTTCCCAATTAATATTTTCCCTGAGACTGAAACTGTTAGCACTATTTTAGGTGGCAGGGTATATGGTGGAAGATAGCTCCCTCTGCTTCCACTCAAAGAAACAGAGACTAAAATATGATTAAAAAGGGAATCATTAGATACTATCTTAGGTTAGAAGTTTTGTTGTTGAGTTTGGTTGCTTTTGTTGTTTTGGATTTTTGGTTGGTTTTTTTTTTTAATTGGGGGGGGTGGTGTTAAATCTGTGTCTTCAATTAATGTATGCATACATAGCTACATGAATTTAGAGTGAGAGTGGGGAGGCACTTGAACAAGTTGCCCTTGGCNTAGAATCACTTTGGTTGGAAAAGAAACCCAAACACTGCCATGTCCACCACTAACCCATGTTCCTAAGCTGTCCATGCCCATGGCAAGAGGCTTGGAACTAGATGATCTTTAAAGGTTCCTTCCAACCTAAACCACTCTATGAATCAATGTCTTTTCAAAACCTCTGCACTTTAAAAGCCAATATTGATGTTATAGAGTTGAAGTTATCATCTGCATGTGGGTATAATACTGACCAAATCCTGATAGCAAAAGAGCAAATCTGTCCTACCTTAGGCTTCACAGACTTGGAGGCTGGATGAGGCATTCAGAATCATAGAATGGTAAGGTTGGAAGGGACCTCAAGGTTCAGTTAATTAGAAGGTGTTAGGTGATAGGTCGAACTTGATCTCAAAGGTCTTTCCAACCTGGTTAACTCTGTGATTCTGTGGCTTTATAAGAAACTTCACCTTAGCTAAATAAAAACCTGTGGCTTGTTCAACCTTCACTTAGCAGCAGCAACTTCTGAAGGTGCATTATTTATTTATCTATCTCCACTCTGACTACTCTCCTCCCCAGAGGTGGAACAGCACATGAATATTTTAGCAATCCTTGGTGTCTTTTACACTCAAGAAGACACTCTGAGAAAGGCAGCCAGTCAACTGGCTTCTGCTCATGTTTTTCAAACAGTGCATTTCTGCCACACACTCCCAACACTGCAAATGGCAAAACCCTTTTTTTTTACACACAAACTATGCAGCAAGTGGAAGAATTCTCAATTAAAAACAAGCAAACATATATTTGTGTGAAGCTTTCATTAACAACGTAGGACTACAACCAAAAAAGGTTCAGAAATGAACGCAGGGGCCGGAAGAGCACTGCCCTTCCTGACACTGTGAAATACATCCTCTTAACTGAGAAAAAGAGAGATGCACATCTAGGAAGCAGCAGGGAATAGGGAGTGAATCTGAAATCTCAGCTCAGTATTAGCTTTGGCAGTCCTCCTTCTCCCCAGAGCAATGCAATGCCCCGGATTGCAGAGAAAGTGTCTGCCCTAACAGCACATCAGAGAATCATAGAGTGGTAA
>WBNM01015590.1:249070-352074 GCA_013399055.1 Ramphastos sulfuratus | reverse complement strand
GGTAGGGGTGTTGGGGGGGGCAGTGGCCGCCAGGCGACTCTGGCTGCTCCGCGCCCGGCCGCTCCGCACAACTGCGCACCGACCCAGGCCCGACGTCACTTCCGCGGGAGAGGGGGCGCGCGCATCGAGCCGAGGGGGCGGAAGCTTGCCGTCACGTGGGCGGAAGCCCCCCCGCTGCCCCACCTTCCGCGCGGCACGTGACCCTATGCGCTGCCGCCATTAAAGGCGAATGGTGGACCTGGGTGGTTCTGGGGTCAGGTTGATCAGCGGAAGGACTCCTGGAGAATCGAAGGGAGCCTAAAGCGGTTTACATTCCCCCCTCTGCTAGCGGGGAAGCCCCTGGCCACGGCTGTCCCGCGGCGCTCGGTTCGTGTAGGTGCTGTGGTCCCGGCCCGAGGGGGAAAAGCGTCGCGCTCTCTGGGCCTAACATCGCAGTATTTGCCCTGCAGCTGTGAACGTCGCCTCCTCGCAGAGGGCTTTGCTTGCGGCCAGCCTTCCCGGCTGCGCGGGGTCGGGCACTGCATAAGCTCTGTGGAAGGACCTGGCTGGGTACCGGGACAGCCCCGGTCCCTACCTCAAGCAGTGTCTCACGGGGTTCGGTTACCTTCCAGCCCCGCGACTCACAATCCACAAAACTCAGAACTAACGGGTCTTGGGTTTGCCTGGGTGCCCGGGGAAAGGTACTGGGGTGAGAGTCTCCAGTGTGCACTGGTGGTGTGAGCTTTACGGAGGAGCTGGGCCATGCACGTATAGAAGAGTTGAAGTGCGGCAAGAGGTCACATCAGAGATGTTGAACTCAGACAATTAATAAAGATGGCCTCTGTCAGGCTGCCGGGACACTGGCAGTTCTTGAGACTGGTGTTCTTGCGAGGCACTGTGACTAATGTGCCAAAGAGTGTTTTGCTGGCATGACAGCAAATATATTAAGTGGCCTATACTGCACATGAATACATAAGCCAGCATACTGCTGGAGAAAGTGATGCAAACCATACTGCAACAGGCAAATGGCCAGGTGGTGTACTTCTGGTGAGAACTGGTGATTGTGCACTGCAGGTGTATTCTGAGCAGCCCTACTCCTGTAAAAAACTGCCAGCCTGGACTAACAAATGTTAGGCATAAACCAACAACTGTTGAAATCCCTAAGGGATGACAATAAAAGATGACAGCATATTGCTTTTTCTTTAAGAAGGTCTCTGATACAGCAGGTTGAGCCCTGGCTGATACATAGCCCACACACATGGGCCTGGCATCCACAGGCTTACCTGACGTTACAGGGTGCCTCAGAAACCTGGTGAACTCAGTTTCCTTAAAATTTACCATGCTTACAGATATGCAATAGGATAATAGCATTTTCTGTTATCACACTATGCATTATTTTGGAATTATTATTCATTGAGCTCTTTGCCAATCTCAGTGATTCTATGATTCTATTCTACTGCTGGAATAATCTTCCCAGGAAAGTGGTGGAGTCGTCAGTATTGGACAATCTTATTCAGAGCATGTTTTTTCCCAAGAGAGGTTGGACCATATGTCCCTTGAGGTTTCTCCAACCTGATATTCTGTGATTATTAAAACTCCTAGGATGTAAGACAGCATTCTGCACCATACACCATGGTGGAAAGTACTCCAGCCAAAACAAAAACTGATAACAAAGAGGTGACAAAGCAACATTCAGAAATCCTACATACTGTTAGCTCATATATAAGCAAATTGATGTCCGGTTTGTGCAATGATTAGTCCAATGTATTAACAATTGATCAGTTGTATGGTTCACAACCCTTGCCAACCAGTAAAACACAAGCATATAAATGTAGTTGGAAAAAATGACAAATGGATGGGCATTATCTTTAACAAAACTGAAGAACTTTTGATACTTGTCTCATACAATGTCATTTTTTTCAGTAGTAAACTGTAGAAGTGATAATGTTCTGGGTAGCAGAATTGCAAATTGATTCCCAGCTTGCTGACATTTATGACAGCTAGGACAGCTTGCTCTTTTCTAATTATTCTCAGATGTCTCCCTCTTATTGTAATACATTTTCCAGAAATGTGAACTGACATTCATCAATCATGCTGGTCAGTCGCAGAGGAATAGCACCATAAAGGCAGAGCTCTAGCTACATTACAAAAAGTATGGTACCATTAATATCTAGACAGGAGTGAGGGTAACAGTGATTCAGAAATACTGTCTCCAGCACTACAGTGCAAGATTTTCCCTCTAAGTGTGCTTTGTCTGGGTAAGAGGAGAGAGACTTGTCCAGGGGATGAGAGGTCATAACTGCTAATGACACATAACACTAACAACACAAAAAAATTGCTTGAGAAGATGAAGTCTTAAACACTTTAATATATCTGTTGAAGGGTCTAGATTTTTATCAATGAGAAAGTGCCAATAAAGGCACTAGAGGGGAAAAGTACCATCTACCATCAGATGGAATTTGCTGCAAAATGAATGCATGTGCTTTGTGGAATATTCCATAATATTTGGCACACCCCATCTCCCCCTGTCCTGCACTGCTAGGAATTTTCTTTGCTATCGATCTGTCTCATCTGTCTCCTCTGGAACTGCATGAGCTGTTTTGGACATCTGTGCATCTGCGATAGCTACCGGCTTGCCCTGAAGAGGATAACTGACTTGGGTAGCCACCACCCAGTGGCAATTAGAAGCTATTGCAATGGTGTGTCACATCGTTACCCGGGTAACTGTTTTCCAGGTTTGTATATAAACAGCTGGATAGTTATTTACTGTCTTCTTAATAGTTTGGTGGGGCTTGGTGGTTTTTAATTGTGTTGTCTGTGCATTTTAAACACATAATACAAATTCGAAAGGAAGCAAAACCTAGTGGCAATGCGAGTAAGAGCATTCAATGGATATGTGTGGATGGTCATATTAATTCAGTATACATTTTGATAGCTTGTCTGTATTGCTCAGCAGTCACAAATAAGCCTGTAGTTTAAAAATACCAAAAAGAGTTGGTATCTTGCTTGAAAAGTAGATTTTAGGCAATTTTGATTGCTCTCCAAAAGACTGGTAAATGCTGTAAAAAAATATGCTGGAGCATTTCTAAGTTTTGACTTCTATTTCTACTCGTTTCTTCACCATTCAGGGGCTCTTCTCTTGTTTCTCCTTTGTTTTTTAGATGACATCACAATGCCATCTTTGTAGAACTTACCACTCTATCCATCATTAAAATTCTTCAAAAGTGTCATTTTTGATCAAACACTTTGGGTGACAAATACAATTCAAGGTATGGTATGAGGATGAATAAGCAGGGAAATACATTCTGATTTTCTGAGGGCACCTGCCAGAACCCTAATGACATACCAACTATAGGAAAATACCTCAGAATGATATTACCCCTGATTCTTTTACTTTCTCAGAATTGGAGACGCTCTATTTTTATATAAGTTCTGTTCCTTGTGGATTTCTGTATGGGACACATGCCTTTCTATAACGACAAGTTCATCACAGGTAACTTTATGAGGTACACAAAAGTCTCTGAGAAAAAGTGTCTAAGTGGACACCAGATGTAGTACAGACCTAACTCAAATTCAGACATGAAAGATTTATTATTCAACAGAACCATTCCTTTTGATTCTGTTTTCTGGGCATCAGAAGTAATTTTCCTTAGTCCATACCTACTTCTATCCATAGCTAACACAAGGAAAGTACACTATGCACCAGCATTTCCTTCTCCATGATATACTTGGGGTTCTTTACTGGCAGTCTACTTGGCTCATAATTCCCAAATACAATATGATAAAAGTAATAAATATCTGTAGTTAAATAAACAGACAAAATGCTATTTTCATCATAGTGGAGATTGAAAATGTGCGACAGAGAATGTGGAAATAACTTCATTATGATCCCAAACAAACATCTGAAAGCCAGGAATTACAAAATTAAAGACCAATGTGAAATGAAACAGAATTTGGAATGTATGTAAATATCAATGTCTCACAAATCAGCTCAACTCTACTCTGGTACCAGACAAATAAAAACTTACATGGTATATAGTTGCTCAAAGGTGGAGCAAATAATAAGGAAATACATATTGTCAATGTTTCTACTAGTAAGAGCTTACAACAAGGACCTCTGCATTGTGGCATTTAGTGATGTTTTACTAATGTTCCTTACTGTTGTGACTTACTTCAATGATGCAATTTATCAGCTACAGTTTTGCTGAATGCTGCTGAAAGCACTGTGGTAATCTCTTTTAGTTTCAAAAGCAGGGGAGATACTTCCCAGACCTATAGGCTGTTAGCAGTTGTTCTGGCAGCCTGAACACCTGCTCTATTTTTTCACTGCCGTAAGTCATAAGCAGAAGTGATAAATCTTGTTAGAATTTAACACTAAAAATTCTAGATAGAACTACTTAGAATTCCCTCACCCAATTTCCAGACAAAGTGCAACAGAGAAATGTTTAACATCATTCCAATTGGTACCAGCAGAATATGTTTAAATTCCCAGAAAGTTTTATGAAATGCTACATTCAATCTTTTCCTGTGTTGGCCAGAATCAATAATAAGAATAATAGAAAAGGAGGACAATTTGTATTACCTGTTAGTGGCCTTAATTGATGACAGTGTTTTTCAGAAGACAGAGAAGCAAGGTTAATTCAGTGTTGTGCAGAAGCAAAGAAATGTTATTTTGCTATATCAAACACAAATAGGTATTAATTTCTGTTGACTGATGAACAGAAGAGTATATTTGATCTTAATGTATTATTAAGGTCATCAATTCCTGATTGTATTTATTTCTCCAGACACAACAAGAAAGAATTACTTAAATCAAGCAGCAAGAATTAGGAGCATTACACAGTCTTTTGAAAACAGATACTGGCTTGTGTTGACCACATTCCAATATACTGGAAATTATCTAACAGTATGAATGCAGGGATCACCAAAAAGTATCTGCTTCACTTCAAAAGTCTGTCTGCAGAAATTAGGATTATTTCCTAGAATCCAGAAGGAAGAAAAGAGAAAATATGAATATTTTTCTGGTATTCTTAAGTTCTAAACATGTTTCACATATTTCCGATGCTGGTCATTCTTGTTAACAGCGCATTCATTATTGCAGAGTGTAATTGTTTAATCTCAGTGCACCTGCAAGGATTTTTCTGTTGCTATTTTTTCTTTTACTTAAAAATGATGTCTTGTTGTAAGGGTTATGTTCTGGAATTCATGGGTATAAACAGTTTTCTTTTATGCAGGATAAATGTAGGAAACACACATTTCTTTATGAAATAAACCATGGAAGCACGACGTGCTGCCACTGAAAATAGACTGCATACAAGAGCGCTCAGCAATCCAGGCTGCGTGGGTGAAGGGATTTCACTGACAGCTGCCTGCAAGTGCAGCAGTAGGCAAGCTGATGGAGTTTGGTAACTGCACATGTCTGTCCAGGGCAGTTCCAACACCAGAGGATTTCACAGAGGAGCCAGAGAAAACTAAAGCAACAGTTAAGGATCAGCTTTAGAATCATGGCCAGAATCACAGGATCACCATGATTGGAAAAGATCTTTAAGATCATCAAGTCCAACCATTATCTAACTCTACCAGAGCCACTATTACATCATATCCTTGAGCACCATATCTAGATGGCTTTTAAATATATCCAGAGATGGATATTCAACCACTTCCCTGGGCAGCCTGTGCCAGTCTTTGATAACCCCTTCAGTATAGATTTTTTTCCCTAAGGTCTGACCTAAAGAATTTGTCTGATGACTACAACGGAAAGCTGTAAGAGACTAGATATTGTGAGTAAAGAAACCGTCTTTGCTTAATTCCTCCTGTGCCTAAGGAAATGGACTTTATTCTTTGAAAAAGAAAAGGACTATACCAAAGTAATACCCTACTTAGTTCTCGGTTTTACATCATGGAAAACATAGAATCATAGAATAGAATCACAGAATCATGAAGGTTAGAAAAGACCTCTTAAGTTCATCAAGCCCAACCATCAGCTCAACACTACCATGCTTACTAAACCATGCCCTGATGTGCCATGTCACGTACCACATCTAAACAACTGATAGGAGCCCAGTAGAGACCACTTAGGTCAAAATCAAAAGCTGTATTCTTGATTTATAATTCCACATGAAGAAGTGTTCTGGGGATGTAAGGTGGGTGTGGTGGAAACAGGAGAGAGACTAAGTTTGTAAGGGATGCATTTTGAGAGATTTTGTGGAAACGCTTTGTTAAAAGCACCCACCGCGTCCTTATTCTGCAAAGCCTTTAAAATTATAACCATATCTCATACACCTTTATAATGATAACCATATGCACAGGTCTCACAGAAGAGTCCTTCTCCCATTCTCTGTTCCTGCTCTCAGTTCTCCACAGTCTACACTGAACCCAAGCAAAGGCAGTTAGAGATCAGGTGTCATTCAGGCCTGAAGCCATCGCTCAGGCAACTGGGGATGGCACACATGCAGCCAGTCAGCACATATGAGTTCTCAGGGACTAAACTTTTATGCAGATAGAATCATAAGCAAATTCAAGCTATGAATTTTTGGAAGGCAAGATTGCATAGATGAGTGATGAAATTTTTCAGAGGATTAGAACATGTCTAAATCTGGATTAATTCTTAAAAGCTGCGTCTGTGACAGTAAGGCATTCATGTGCTCTACAACCCTGGTCCAGGGCTTGTCAAAAAAGCTGCAAGATTCTTCTCCATGAAGGGAAAATACTGTTTTCTTCCATAGCCACATACTTGGCTACAACTGAAAAAAGTTAGGTGAAACAGCACCAAAGAAATATCAAGAATGTAAACTAGCCTGAATGGCACTCAACCTGAGTAGCGCCAACTTAGCAGAGTTGTAAGAAGCTGAAAAATAAAGATGGGATATGCCATGGGAAGACTGTGTTCATCATAAACATATGCATCCGTGTGTGCATGTCTGTACACACAAAACACGCACATATTACAGTGCTACTGCATCACTGAAGATTCTATACACAGAAATATCCCCAAATAATGATATATACTGTTAGTAGAATTCTAAGAAGACAGAGTTGGACATTTCAAGGATGTTAAGATCGTGGTTAAAAAATGTTCAAAGTGGCTGTGAAGTTAAATAGGTAGTTGCTATTTACAAATATGATTACATGCTATTACCATGGAAACTTGGGATGGAAAATGAAAAAGCAGTTTAGCTTCATCTTGAAACTGCCCTGACTGGGAGGAAAACAGTATCTGACATTCCTCCAGTAGGAGACTAATTGCCACTCTTAAAGAATATACAGTATGTTTCTCCATATTTTTAGCTACTATGTAACCCAATGAAGGTTAAGTCTAGGAAAATAGATGTATGTGTTGTTAAGAATTACAGCACACCAATTTATTGTTTTTTTCTATGCTATTTACTGAAATGGTAACTATTAAACATTTTCTAAGTCATTTTCAAGTGATTTTGTGTCACATCTAAGTGTATGGCCTGATAATCCTGCCCAAGTACTTTTTTCCCTTGTTTGTGTTTCTGCTGTGACAATATGAATGAAGCATGTTCTAAGGATGTGACTCATTTCCATCAAGACAAGCTTCCCGAGAACTACAAACAAGGCAGAGGTGACCACTGGCCCTGGAAATTAAAAATGCGAATCAGTTGGTAGCATAAACTGAACAAGTTATTCCTAAATAAAAGATGTACCTAATGAGATTGCAGCAAGCACTAAGGATGGAAATAGGAAGGCTACACAGATGGTACCATCTGTCTGTCTTCTGGGAATCATTCTGGTGCTGAAAAAACCCTTCTGAGACAGATGCTCAGAGCCACAGAAGTGTTTGCTAACAGACATACATGCTACACCTGGTAATGATGTGTTGGATTCCCAGTGCTCACCAGGTATCTGTATGCAAATGGAGCTGGCATATTCAATATTCAAAGGCTAGAAAATGAGTGAATGAAAGGTTTTGTTACCATGAGATGGAAGTTCCATTAAAGATGCGATTAAAAATCCTGATTCTAACCTGTAATAAAAATTACACCTGTTTGACCTCTATCCCTGTTCCCATCTCAGGGTTGAAAGTCAAGGACCAGCTCCACTTGTCCCACAAAGTGTAATTCAAAGAAGGGCAATAGGCCAAGAGCTCCAGGCATGTGGGTCACATTGAAAATTTAGGACAAGTCTTTAAATTATTTTGATATTACTTTTTCTTCTTTTACACAAAAAGTTTGCTCCTTTTTTTATATAAACCAGCTTACAAGCTGATTCATTTTATATGGACAGAGTCCAGTGTACACCAGTTGCAATTCTTACCTACATCATTGGGAAGAAGTGGTGTTATTGCTGTATGGGAAGAAACACCATTTGCAAAACTCATGAACTATTTTTATTTCTTTGGAGGGAGAAACTCCTTTCTAAAAGCTATGCTATTTGACAGCTTAATGCCCTTCAGCTTTGTCACTTTTCATAGTGTTTTAAAAGTTATTCCAAATTATTAAAATTAAGTGAGGCATTGCACTGAGACACTTTCAGATGATAATGACTCTACATTTGTGCTCTGATAGATACCTGTCTCGCTCAAATACACATTTGAAGCACTTTAAAGCAGAAACATCCACTAAGATGAATAAACTCAGCTTGACAGTTCCTAGCCCAAGTGCTTATAATGGCAGAGACTAAAGTCTTGAGCGGTTACTGTAGAAAAGCAAATGATAATTATCTGCCAGACATTTCCATGACATTTTAAAGAAGTGGTGAACATTCGGTGCTCTTTGTACAGTGCTAATGCTCACCAGTGATTACTGTTTGCCTATCAGTATATTCTGCTTGAAAAGTTCAAGTGATCCAGCCAAATGCTGACACTTAGGTGACAATAATAAGGCCCTACAGAGAACCAGTTTCTTCAGGAACTACTGTCAGAACTTTATTCGAATTAGGAGAACATGATGTTCACTAAAAATTATTAAATAGTTCTTCCTTGTGTTCACTCTCTATCGAGCCTGTACCTAAAACTTTCCTTAGTCCCTTATACTGCTGGGCCTCATGGCATGCATAGACTGCCTATGACAAACCCTGACTTGAACAAGTTGAGTCTTGGGTTCTTGTAACACCAATTCCAAGAGCAATTATTTAATTGTTAATTAGACATTAGCCACAAGGCTGACCACAGCTGTGAAGATGTGAGCAAGCACAGTGAAATGGGAACAATATTAAATATATTTCACTTTTCAGTGCAAAGCCTGACCCACCAAATTGGGTCATGTTATCTGATGACACAACCTTTATCAGGTAAGCATATTCCCCTCATACCATCCTCTGCATTACTCTTTTCTTACCATTGAATAATATCCAGGGAAGTACTAACTATTGAAACTCTACTCAGTAGGGATATTTTTCATTAGTCTGATGTGGCAAATTGTGAAATCCTATTGTGGCTAACTCCTTCATTAAACGAATATTAGTTCAGGTCCCGAAAACATTTTTATGATGAAGTTTGGCTACATTTAATTAAATAGCTCATGTTTCATAGCCCTCCAGCAATGGAAAGTGGCATTGGCTCTGTACAGTGAAAAGCAGAGACACTTCACTGAGACTGATCCATAAGGCATTAATAAAATAAAAATACTCTCTTGCTTATCTTGATATAAGCAGTATTTTCAACTGTGTTCTCTGGTACTTGATGTTAAATTACCACATAAAATTAAGGCTACTTCAAATCTTCATGGTGCCATGGATTTTATGTTTGAATCTCTAAATTTGCTAGTAGGTATGTTAAAAGTCTCAAGCAGAAACTTATCCTATAGCTATGGATCTAAAATATGCCTACAACACAATTCATCTTACCAAGAAAAATATGTAACGTCTTCAAGATAAGGACAGAACATTACTGCTATTCCAGAAGCCTCATGTGAATAACCAATGTGTCAAGTCTGCAATGAGCAACAAGAGGCTTGTATATCAACCACAAAATTTTATGCTTTTTTAAACCTCTGGAGTATGCTATGCTGTTATAATTATTTTGTCTTCTTGTTGTTGTTGTTTTGGGTTTTTTTCCTTCTTGTATTTCTAGGCTGCTGGCTTTAGCAAGCTTCTGGAAAAAGATGCAATCCTTCATACACATTTGCAAATGTTGGGTGCTCTCACGGCTTGCACTGCTTGTGGGAACTTTGACTTTGGGTTGTTTATGACTTTCTGATGCTAGTTTCTCTTTCTGAAGTATCTGGATTTTGTAAACTGGTCTTGGTATGAAAGTAGTACCTGATTTCCATAAACTGAATTCTGGACTATGTGACTCTCTGTTTGCTATATTGTCATTGCTTTACTGGCAGGTTAATGGTAGGTATTCAACTCTGCCTGCCTCTAACAAAATTTTACTTTTCAGCACAGGTAGTTTACAGAAGTGAACAGCTGATCTCTTACTACAAAGTCAACTTTCTAAAGTTACAAAGTTGGATGCTGAACTTTAGATGAACCCATTTATTTTCCTGCTATCAGTTTAAGAAGGTATCATCTAGTCACGAAAAAAAAAGTTACAAGGATCAACATCAGAACACAGCAGTAAGATTTCAATTTCTTTTGATAGGCAGAAACAATGCAAATAAAGACAATTGTGTAGCACCACATATTGATGGAAGGGTGATTCATAATTATCATTAAACCTCTGTTTACGAAGAAACTGAAGGCAATAAATCCAACAAAAGCAAGTAACACATAGGAATGCATACAGTATGCTGTTCACAGCTTTCTGTATTGCCCTGCTCTTCAGAGACTTGCATAGGGACAATATCTGTGTTATTTTGTTTCTCAATGACTATATAAAGCTCTCCTAAGCTAGATTATGTCTGGTATTCTTTCTAATATACTTCTTCCCCCAAGTGTCTTAGAGGAAACATGGGACAAAGCTATGAAATATCTCAGATAAATTTCAATTCTGTTTGAGAAGAAAAACAAAAAACAACGCACCTCAACAAAATTAATAATTCTAAGTATCACAAGCTCACTGTGTTTCTGCAAGTATCCAGAAAATGCCAGATACCTTATCTAAACAACCTCTTGGTACATGACCTTGTGGTACAGGTCTGATCAGTTCCATGGAATTTCCTCCTAATTCAGTTGCCTGATCTCAGCATCACAGATTTTATTTCTCTCCCAGTACAGAAGCTTTGACTGAGAACAAAACAAATCCCTCAGACGTGAGGTAATCTTTAGAGATTGGTGGCTACAGCCTTACTGTTCTTGGTTCATGCTTCAATTCAGCTCCTGTTCCTGGAGCCACGTGCCCATGGCCAGCTGCAGTCCCACTGCCCATGCCGTCATCTGCATGCTCTGGGAGCCAGTTGGCTTTCTCCAGACTACAGCCAGGGCTAGCCAAACTGATGCAGACACCAATGGGTGTGGGATGGAGAGAGAATGGGAACTATCCTCATATTACAGACACAGGGCACCGTGATGGGCTTTGATGAACCACCAGAGTCTAAAGTGAGTACAGGTTTTAACGTGAACCAAAATACGGAGACAAAATAGTTACCCCCTAAACTGTAACTTTTAAACACGTCCAAAGCAAATATGGACAAGCAACTGATAAGCACATATCAGAGGAGATGGCATCTCCTCTGAGAGCTGTATTTCTCCAAGTTTTCTATTTAGATATGCAGTCAGGCATTTTTTAAGTGTTGCTGGCTTACAACAATTGTATCTCACCATATTAACAGCTTCTAGAGTGAGAACCTTTCTCTGTGCAAGTGTCAAGGGTTAAGGCTGGGCTGGCCACTACACGAGTAACAGACGTTCTCTCTTAAACTCCCTCCCTTCCCAAAGAGGGAAGAAAGGGAAGAAGGTAGTAAGACTAATGAATTTGAAACAAAAACTACTTAATGAAGATTACAAAATGAAATATATAAAAATACATATGAAACCAATATGGAACCAAATTCTCCTGATGGTACCATCACCACTGATGCTGTGGCAGAAGTCCCAGACAGGATTCAGTGGCAGAAAAGAATCAGATTCAGGAGGCAGACTCTGGAACTGTATTCAGGAACACATAGATGGGATCAAAGGTAAAATCAACAGAATCCTCCTCAGATGCCAGCCATTGAAGAAAAGGAAGAGAGTCTGACTCTCGTGACCCCCTAGCCTTATACCAAGTATGGCACCCATTGGATCTGATATCTAGCTGGTCAGTTTAAGGTCACCTGACCTGTCCATTCCTCCCTGCAGTTGCAGCCTTTGACTCTGCACCCTCATCTAGTACACAAGATTTAGCAGTGGCCTTGGTCTGCATACCAACCCTTGGTGCTCACTATAAACATCACCGTTATCACTGCTAAAAGCAGACACTGTCTGCAAAAACATGCTGTTAGCTGCAGAAAGTGCAGTTACTGAGAAGAGACTGAGCTGAAGAGTCAAATCACTGAACAGAACTAGTTCTGTTCTAACTGAAACCAGGACAGTTTTGATGGGCTTTGTTACACTGGATCTATTCTTGCTGTGAAACTCAGTTTTTAAAGAAATGACTAATGTCTTCTCAGCTGCAGTAAGCATCTCCCATATACATGCTGCTTTTATAGCACTTATGCATGTGACAAGAGTGCTGGAAGACGTAACTCAAAAGAGTATTCTCCTCAGCTGTTCCCATCCCCTTGAAAGCTCTGCTTATTCCCTGGTAAACTGAGTGAACTCAGTGTATCACTGACGTGAAAATAATTAGGCTACTGTCTCCATCCCTTCAGTATGTACCTCTTTCCTTGCCAGTCCTCTCAGCTGAGGCTGGCAGAGATGATTCCAGCAGTGATGTTTTTTTCTTCAGCTTCATGGTATAAAGAGTGACACCAGGAACCAGATACCCTCTTCTTCCCTAGCTGGCAGTCTTTTGACACAAGTACAAAGTGGGAGTTCTATTTCAACTTGGCACTGTTTTTTTTCTCCATTTTGTGTGAAAGCAAAGGGCTCCCAGAGGCCAGGGAAAGTTTTGATGAAGGCAAATGCATGGAGAGAAATGGGGGAAAAAATTCATTTGCAAAGCCTGACAACAGTGTGGTATTTCTGTTATGGTTGTATTAGATGTGGAGATGATGTATTTTATTCCCACACATCCTCCCTGAATTAAGTATAAAAGAAAACTGACAAGTTCCTAAGTAAATTGTTGCGGATGCTTTTTACTGTCACATAAGGAAAGGTCATTGCTGTAGGTCATGCAATTTACAGCTCTTTCTGTCATCCTCTGCTCTTGAATTCAAAGCAGGAAGGCCTGGAGTGAGAGCGTTAACGACATACAGAGGTGAGAGCATTAATGACATACAGAGGTGCAAGGGATAAAAATAGTAGGAAAGCATGCAAGTCAATTAGCAGCACAGCTTGGCAATGACAGCAGCAGCATCCCTCAGAGACAGACATTTCCAAGAACGATTATTACAGGGCACAAAAGCTAGGAAATTCAGCTCAGTAAAAGGAAAGCATACTCGAGTCAGACAAAGAGAACTTGCTGTCATCACCTACTTACCTGTGTTTTAAGGGTAACAGAAATATTAATGCCTTCCAGCATTTTTTCAAGTGCATCTATATTTTTTAATGGGACAAGCATTATTTAGGTATGGGGTGGAGCTCAGTGCTATTGCAGAGCAATAAAATATTAATGAAAGTCATATATGTTCTCTTGGCTACCCTCTGCTAATTGTGCACTTTCCCTTTTTATTTAATCATTCTTCTGCTGAAGAAACCCCAACCTACTTTGAACCAGTGAGGAAAGGACCATCCCAATTACCTGTACTAGTGGGAGTTTATATATATATATATAAAAAATGTGTGTATATATATAGTATTGTATCTAGTGTTAAGCCTTTCCTTCTTTCCCCAGGAAAGAGCAAACAGATCTTTGTACAAACTTTAGAGAAATGACTATGCCTATGCAGTGCAACCACCTCAGGTCAGCAAGAGCAAATGCTAGAGCCACTATTGAAGTTGAAAACAATGTTCTCTTTGACTCAAAGTGAACGTAAGAACCCCTGTGCTTCTCAAGGGAGAAGTCATCTTGGACCACATTTTCAAAACACTTCCAAGACACAGTAGGAAACCCTAGATCCAAAGGTTTTCTTCTTAGCAGTAGGCCACTCATACGTTTAAACTGGGAGAGGGATTACTCTAGGGTTTGTGTTTTATTCTGTGGAGAGATCATAACTCACTTAAAGAGTGACTGAAATAGAGATGGGTGCAAGTGCTCCCTGGAGAGGCCTTTCTGTCTTCTGAAGATTATAGAATCTACATCACTGTCCCAGTGCCTAAATTAAGTGTCTGAAGCTTGATGGGATGAATTGATACTGCAGAAACGCCTCAGAAAGTTAAGAAGCAAGATGATGCACCTCCTTAGATTATTTGTAGCACTGACTCCTAACTGCTTCTTTAGGCAACTAAAAAGTTGGGAAATCTCGAATTGTACAAATCAGGACAGCCTGAGGAAGCTTCTGGGAAATCCTATTACACAGTATAACTTGGCTGGCTTCCTACAGGCTCTATTAGCACTGGAATTATCACATTACAGTGGCTCAGTGGCTGGTAAAGAAAAGTGCACCAGAAATTAAATGTCTCCAAATAAGCAATTTTCTTCATTGAGTTTGAAGACAAAAGTACACTCAGTTAACCTGAAGTTCCACATGCTGAGTCCACTTCATATTCACACATGTATGCAGCATGTTTTCCTTTATCTTTACAGCATATCTTCCAGAACGCTGTCCCACTCTGAACTGGCAACTTTAAAGAATGACCAGTGAGCATAAACTGGTGATTTCAGGAACTACTCACAATGCCACTGCATCAAAATCCCAATTCAAACAATTTCTCTGTGATACAAGAATCTGAACATCAACTTCAGGGCTTTCAGGTTCTGTCACGCCAGGAATTTTATTTAGAGGCAGAATATTATAATTTTAAAGCTTGATCTGGTCAGGTACAAACACCCTGAATTCCAGAGAAGTTAGGGCAGATACACAGATGATGTGCTGATGTGTTTGTTGCAAATGCTGTGGAAGGGACAAATAGATATCTAGATTGTCTGTATGGAGATCCCTTATCAGCTCCGAGTCCCTGAGGTGTTGTCCAATGCCAGCTGACAGGAGCCACTCCTTGCTGAACACAAGGGATGGAGATAATTTTTTTTTTTTACTGCACTGGCCTAATGCTTTGACTCAGTACTGATGGTTATTGATGTGAACAGTGCCAGGGGAGACCTTGTGTAATCTGAATGAGGACTAGATCTTAAACTGTGCTCACTCAGGGAATATGAACTCTACTGACATGCCTTAAACTTTGTTTTGCATAATTCTTTTGTCATTATTTATGTACAGTAGAGGCTGAGACCAAAACTCATGTGGAGGTTGCCACACAAAACACCGCTGGAAGAATTTGAGTCTCACGGATCTTACTTTTTTTGGAAGGTTTGTTGCTTTTTCAGATGAAACACTTGAACTAACAATGCTTGAAATACTGCCTTACATCTTTGGCTGAAATAATTTGAAGACAGGGGTGCTGGCCGAATGTTGTTGCAGAGTTGGAAACCACACAGTGCCCCTTGAAATGCAGACAGATCTGGTAATAAAACTGCAGTGGAACCACAGACCCTGAAATCACTTTCTGCTTTTCTTGCTTGAATGTTTTTGGAAAACAGATTTCTGGTTTGGAGAAACTGATCAGCCTGTTCGAAATAAATAAACAGCACCTTATCTGGTGAGGTGGTCTCAGAGATGGATTGTATTAGCCCTTTTTGTACCATGTCTGTTAAATGGTAAGTTATTGGAGAAAGGGCTGTCTATTTGTTTGTGTCCATACAGAGCATGGGATGCCAAAGCCTCTGTAATTACTGTGATAGAATAACAGAACTTTCCATTTCTGGTGGTTGTTAGATCATGGGTCAAGTCATGTAAAGAGCTTTTAGTGTAGGCTCGGAAGCCTTTTTTACATAGACGAGGTTTTCAGCAATTGATCCACACACTGTAAAAATCAGTTGCATATTGGCTCCATGCCTAGAGCTTGATTGTTCCCATCACTGGTGTTTGGTGAATGCTTTCTGCAAGGTACATAAAAATGGTCAAGTAATTGTCTCCTAAGCTTTTGTATATGCAAAAAACATACAATATGGAGAGCATCATCCTCTCTAGATTTATCAACTACTACACAAATAGGCATTGTCTGTAGGTTTTTTTTCACTACATTCTAATTAAGGGCTGTCTCTTACCATGCTGGCCCAACACATTAACACAGAGGAAACATCTTCAGTGCTTTAGTGGTGTTCTATAGCAACCTGCAAACATTCCAGACCTAACACAGTAAGGAAACAAAAGCAGATAGCACTTCTGCTCTGACTCAAATCTGATATGATTATCTTAGCAAAGTTTAGGGTAGCACTGTTGTGCTATCAATTAGTGGCAAGGGAGAGAAGGGATGTTTCTTAGCTCAACCTAGGTGCACACTTCCATCCTTTGCAGCCTTTCTACAAAAGGGAAATCTAGGTGCAGGCTTTTTTCAGCTTGGTATATGATTTATAGTTCTGCTTATATAGAGTAGATTTTCCTGCATATTTGCTCAGGTGCCCATTTCCACATGCAAGCTGAATGCTGATGCTAGGTGATGAATTGTCTGGTTTTCGTCTTGCAGCCCACAGGCCTAAAACATTGCTGCTTCAATGTCCATGTGTCTTGGTCCAGAGGAAAGAGATTTGTTTATATATTCCCATGTTGTGGAATTAAGGCATGAGCAGGGCCAAATATCAAAAGCGTGACTATTTATTAAAGGATAAAATGAACAGAATAGAGAAAGTGAGAAAAGGGGAGACAGAGAGAGAGAGAAACTGAGAAAGACAGGAGAAGGGCAGGAAAGGGATTATATTACCATACCTCATACACCCACCCGAGATGCTTTATTTGGCTGGAGGAGGTCTGAGGAAGGATGCTGCTGCCTTGGCTTGGAAGAAGTGTTTCTGGGTTTGTCTTTGTATTACCATCAGCCAGATGAGGGGAGAGAGAGAGTCTCCAAAGTCCAAGTCCTTTTCATTTTTGTGTTGCCCAGAGATGTTTCCAGCAAGTGATGTCTTCAGTGGAGGTCTTACCCTTCTCCAGGAGTTTCTTCTTTTCTTCATGGTTGGTAGTGGTGGTGGTGGAGAGAGGGTTCCTGGGCTGTTTTCAGCCTGGATGTCCATGGTGATGTTTCCTCTCACACACTCTCTCACTCACTCTGATATAGACCCAGCATCTTTTATTCAGCTTTTTCACAGCTCCTCCTGGCCACCTTAGTCACCTTAATGTGTTAAGTGACTACCAGGTGTGCTGACCTGGGGAGAGCTGACCCACCAGCCAGGTCATTTACAACAACTGTTGCACATTCTGGGAGTCCTTGTGCCTGCAGGGCACCAGCAGTGGGCTTTTGCCCCTCGCCTCTCACTCCCACACACATCCCTGGGCATTCAGGCAAAGCACCCGGGCAGCTGTTGTCTCGGGGCGGGGAGGGACGCAGGTGATTTTCGTCTTTTTTGAGTTACATGTATGAGAGAAACAAGATTTAATCTCTCAACACCACAGTATGTGCAGGATAAATATCCAGTCCCAGAAGTGACAGATTGCAGATTTGAAAAGAACAAGAATCAAGTGAGAATAATAATTCAGGAGATCAAAATACAAAGGGAAGAAACACTTCTGAGGCACACTTCCATGCTAGCCTTTTCCTTGTTCTGTCAGGAGATAATTTGCTTCTGGCTTGTCTTAAAAAAAACGGATGACTATACACTGTCTGGCAGCCCTACTACTGCAACATGGTCAGAGGATCTCCATGGGAATATATGCCTTTACTTTGGCTGTAAGTGTAAATTCTCTCCATTATGCATGTAGCACTACCTTTAAATGGAATGGCATAGTAGAGCCAATCTAAAGTAAAGGTGACAGTGAGAGCCCAGATAATCCACAGAGCCCTCTGACTGATGCTAGCTGGCTGTCAGGCCCAAACAGAGCTATTAGTGGAAACCAGAAATGTGTTGTCCAATTTTTCCCCCTCTTCTTCTTCAGAATAGCTATGAGACAGGAACTTTTCTGCAAGTTGCAAAGGACCTAGTCCATCCCTGCTAATCCTGTGCTTTCAAAACTGCATACAAATGAAAGTGAAATCCAAGTTTGTTCCTGCCAAACAGGCCACATTGATAACTGTTAAATGACTTCTAGTGGCGTGACCTGCAGATATGTCTGATAAGCACGTGGTCTTTCTCCTGCCAGTTTGTTTTTAATCAGATCTGAACAATAGAAGCTGACAGTGAAATCCCAGAGTCTCACCCCGAAAATTCCTCAGCTTTTGGCTGGACTTTTTGTTTCTCTGTTGTTCTCAGTGTACTCTGCAGTCTGCTGCCTGGAGAGCTACACTGGCACCAGGAAACTGCAGACAGCATCTTACTTGCATGTAACCCTTCATACTGTTTCTTCTAATAAATATCTAAGGGGATCACTTCATTACAGAAGCATACTGAGGTGTCTGAAGTGTTCCATAAACCATAGGCCAAAAGGAGACAAATGCAAGGTGGCATGGTTTCAGCTATAGGTCAGGAATAAGCATCCTCTACCTCTGCTGTGGCCTTCTCATGCACTTGGGCAAGTCTCAGTCTTGCTGTCAGTACACTAAAGCTAATCAGGTGTTGTTCTGGTTCAGGGCAAGTCTCATTTTCAAAAGCAATTTAAGCTTTTCTCGACTCTGAAGACTAAGCTCATGAGGAGTTTTCCTAAGACATGGGTGCTTAAGTTCTTGAATAGCTCCAAAAATGCTTATCTGTTCTGTCAACACAGTAGATTGTTGCTCACAACACCTTTAGCAAAGCGTAGCTCTCAAGGGTATTGAGAGTTGGGAAGAGAGCTGGGAAGAGCACAGTCCTTCCTGTGTGTCTGCAATCACACTTCCCCTGAGAGGCTCTACCACTCCTGGGAGCCTACCTGCTAGCATGTGCTACGGTCTGCCTTGCTGGGGTCTTAGTAGTAGTTGCATCCAGCTGAGGCAGAATGCTTGTACAGTCTGCAAGTAAACTTTGTCCTCCAGATCCAGGCGTGCTATGGCTTACATGTTATGTTTTGCTGTATGGATACGCTAAGTTTCACAAATTTGAGTGGAACAAAACCCAGAATGACATAAAAATCTGGGCCCTTTGCTTCAGCTCTTCAAATGTATGACAATACTCCTGTTAGAAACCTGTCTGGATTGTAGTTTGTCAGAGGAAGGCCTGTTTTGCACTGCCTGCATACTGCAGTCCTGTTCAGTACCTCCATACAACACCACAAGAACCTCCTTCAGTAGACAGTCATCTCACATGACAAAAGCTGATAAAACAGATTCATTTTTGCAGGTAAAATATGCCAAGGAATTTAATTCTGGGAGCAGGTTAATTACCCACAGGAACAGTAGGAGCTAAGAGCCAAGAGGTTTTTCCATTGGAGAGAAGGATGTTAAGGCAGTTCGGATAAAGAAATTTGTCCAAGTTTATGATTTATATTTAGGACTGTTATATACATAGCTAAGACAATACAACCTTCTGGAAGACTAGAAATATGCTCTTTTGCATCTCTCTTTCATCAGGGAAACTTATAGGTTACGTATAAACTATTGTAGCCTCAGTTTCACACAGAATCAAGCTTGCTTTTACCTTTGAACCTATCTTCTCCTCTGCTGTTCTCATCTAAGGCCTAACTACTTTCAAGTTGCCCATAACCTCAATATTTAAGCTTTGAAGAATTAATACATACAATAATAACCACATAGCAAATTTGGAGTCATAGTTTCTTTAGTTCTTTACCCAGATCTGCAGCAGCAGGTCTCTTCATCTTTCTGTGGCAACTGGGGTTGTTTGGGCCATTGATTAATTTTTTCCTTGATTTTAATATTTTTCATTTCATTAACCTACAAGCAGTGCAGATTATTATTTTTTTTAGCCTGCTTGTCCGCTGTATTAGTTGTAGTAGCATCAACGGCATTGAGTACTTAATAATACCGGCATGTATTTTGCTTAAAATAATTGTTTTATCCTTCACGAAAATGTGTTTTCTGCTTGGTTTAGAGTCTGTATTTTACAAACCAAAGTAGGAAATCTGAAATTTAAATTTCAGCAGCATATAAAGAATCTATGAGGACCCTCCAATGTCTGTAAAAATACAAATTCTTATGTTAGTGGCAGTCAAGATTTAGAATGTATTGAAGCGATGCATTATGTCAGCTGCATTATGGGAAAGAATCGGAAGTTACTGTATGGCTCAATTTTTCCAAATAGCAATTTCTTAGGCATTCAGAAATTTAAATTTCAAATTGAATTTTAACTGGCAAGTTGAACTTCAACCTTGGTTTCTTTGAATGGGAGTAAAAACAAGGGGGCTGGGAGTGGGGGTGTGAGGGTGTTAACTCTAAAACATTCCAAACATTTTTTTAGTGAGGGATGAATCTTACATCATACTTTGAATGTGACTAAACTGGAGGTGCATTTATGAATAGCCTGAAAATTTCAACAGAAGCCTTCACTTTCACACTTCACTGGCAAAGAGTCTGACAACAATCTGCATTTCTAATAGGTTTCATCTAAATATTCTACTTGTTTTCCTCAGTGTACTAAGACTCAGGCCTTCAGCTATGCAGCACAGCTGCTTAGAAACTTCCTGATTAAAGTTTCCTCAGCAAATGGAGAGCCCAATACATTGAAGTCAAAATATTTCAGAATGAGATGATAAGCCTAACACGTTTGCATGGGTTTCCAGCATGCACTTCAGTTTCTGACAGTCTGAAGACCTGGTGTTTCCTGGACCTGTGGCTCTGTTGTGCATCCTCACGTAAGACCTGTGTCCCATGGAACATCCATGACAACAGTCCTGACTTGGTTCAGAGCCCTGAGTTTCCATGGTCAGCATAACACAGCACACGGTTCCCAAACAGCTATTAAACGAAATCTTTGCATTCTGAGCTCATGGAGGTAATTTATTCAGGAAATACTGTGGCAGCTTCCAGTGAATTTTTAAATGGTTTTAAACTTAATCTGAAAACTAAAATTTTATACAAACCCAGACAGCCAACACTAAATACACACCAACAAGGCAGCTATCCCTTAGTGACTGCTCACCAAGGATAGGATCTGCTGAGGCTCCCAAATCCTAAAGAGGAGCATTTTTCACAGAATCACAGAATGGTTTAGGTTGGAAGTGACCTCAAAGAGCATCTATTTCCAACCCCCTGCCATAGGCAGGGACATCTCCCACTAGGACAGGTCACTCAAGGCCTCCTCCAACCTGGCCTTGAACACCTCCAGGGAAGGAGCATCCACAACCTCCCTGAGCAACCTGTTCCAGCATTTCAACACCCTCACTGTAAAGAACTTCTTCCTAACAGTTTAAATTTCTCTNACACTGTTTGGTGTCATCTGCAGACTTGCTGAGGGTGCACTCGATTCCTCTGTCCATATCGCTGACAAAGATATTAAACAGCACTGGTCCCAGCACTGATCCCTGAGGGACACCACTTGTCACTGGTCTCCAGGTGGACATTGTGCCATTGTCCACAACTCTCTGCATGAGACCATCCAGCCAGTTCCTCATCCATCAAGTGCTCCACCCTGTTTTTCCAGTTTGGTGACCAGGATGTCATGTGGGACAGAGTCAAATGTCTTACTCAGGTCCAGGCAGATGATGTCAGCTGCCCTTCCCTTGCCCACTGTTGCTGTTACTTCATCATAAAAACCCACTACGTTTGTGAGGCATGATTTTCCCTTGGTGAAGTTATGTTCATTATCACCAACCACCTCTTCTTTGTTTCCCATTTGCCTTAACAGAGCCCCCAGGAGGATCTGGTCCATGATCTTCCCAGATGTAAACTGCTCCCATCCTCAGCCTAAATATTGCCCTACCTTCCACCTCTTAACTGAATACATCCAAGTTTCAGAAAACACTTTTTCAGCAAAGATGAACAGTTTCAGCCTCAGAGAAAAGACTCCTACATAAACAGAATTTTAGCTGTATGTTGTTTTTGAAACCTATGGCTCTGTTCACAGATAGGTGATCTCTCTTTATTCCTCCTGTTCTGCCTTCACTTTAATGGTATTCCAAAGACCCACCAAAGCATGGACTACACTCCAGACATGAAGTGCACTATCACAGGCTTTCCAGGCAATTTCTAGTTAGAATTGCTGTTGTGTCCAAGAAGAGCAAATGGATGGGTAGAAGGAAGTGCAAGGGCACAGATAAAGTGAAATTGTAACTATGATGAATACTATTTCTGTATTGTTCAGTCTTAAGAGGTTGGCTGAATCAATTAATGAGTTTGTTTTCTTCTTTTTACTAACTGGAGTCACACTCCCTCCTGTATTACCAGGAAGAGTCTGGGAAGTTCTAATAGGAAGTTCTGCTGTTCAGGGGAAGTATTACATCTACCCATGAGGTTTTCCTCATTTTAAGCTGTAACTCTCTCGTACATTCTGAGTTAGGAATGGAAAACACAATTCGGATGGTAACTACCTAGTGACACGGTGCATTCTCCGTCCAGTCAGATTTTGTGTGGGCAGCATTACTGGAGTTCGGGTCTGTCCTGCAAAAATCACCCAGCTGTAGCTTCTGGCAGGTTTACGTAAGAGGCCACAGACCTGCTGGCCTTTTCCGGCCTTGAGTTCCTGTGTGACTGCTTGTGCAAAGTGACTTGTTCTCTGTTGCAGTTCCATGGCATGATACAAGAAAATGTGCTTCACTTTCGTAAGTTAAGAAGAAAGGAATAAAAACGTCATAGTGTGCTGGGGCTGACACTGAGCCATGGACTACTAACCTGTACCGAAGGGTATGTGCGTGAAGGACTGCGAGACCGTGTTCCTCGAGAAGCCGCGGGTAATAACTGGGTCACTGTCCCGCACCACACCTTCCCTTCGGCGGGATCCGAGCCGCAACATTTTCCCACCGAACACCCATGGAAAATACATCGCGTCCCGGAAGGCCGCAACTGAGTGGTGGCGTAAGCCCAGGCCGTGCGGCCACCGGGACCAGGGCGGCGCAGCGCGACGAGCTGACGTCAGGACGGGGCTGGCGCTGGCCGCTGTAGGATCGGGACCGGCAGCGGGAGCGGGGCCGGCAGCGGTAGGTAGGTGCAGCGAGGCCGCACCACCGCCTGGGCACCGGGAGCGGCGGAAAGGGGAAACAAGGGACAACGGTGGCGCGGGGCACAGGGCACAGCTCCGTGCGGCTGCAGGCCCGGCCCGGCCGGCGCCAGCCGCGCGAAGGTTAGCCGGGCCGCGCAGCAGGCTGGGGCCCGCGCAGTCATCGGGCCCACAGTTGCAGCGGCCGAAGGGGCTTTCCAGAGAAGCGCCGGCGGCGTCCCTTCTGCTGGCCCGGCTGCCGGGTTCGCGGAAGACGAGACAGAGTTTTGAGGGCAGGGCTTCGCGGCCTCTGCGTGGCGACCGGCATCGGTTGACCGGGAGGAAGCAACTGAGCGAGCGAGCGAGCGGTCGGGGGGTGGGGCGCGGGAGCGGAGCTGCGGGCGACCTGCCCGCGACACGGCGGGGAGAGGCGGGAGGGGCAGCGAGACGAGGCCCGCGGCCAGCCTGCCCTGGAAGCAGCCCGGGTGGAGCTGTCAGCCTCGGTGGCAGGGGGACGGTCATTATCCACACCGCCCGTTGTGAACGAGCAGGCTTTGAACCAAAAAACCGCATGTCTCGGTAGGACTGGGTAGTCGCTAGTGAAGAATAAGTAACACGTGAAAAAGGCCTGCACGTAGTACAGAAAATTCCAAAAATAGGAAAGGTGGTTTTAAGGAGAGGGGGTCTGACAAGGTGATATGTGATCGCTCCTTTGAGCTTGTTTTTTTCCTTCACCTGAAGTGTTGAGCATAAAGTGACAATGAGGTGTTACCTGGGACCAGCTCTGTAGTTAGGTCTGTGTGGCCGAGCCCCACTCATCTCTATGGACTATAGAATCGGGTTCTTTGCTAGTTTGACTGCATTAATTAAAATTGCTCAGGGAATTTCAAGCTCCAGCTAGAAACACTTGATTTGCATTAAAGTTTGCTTTTCCTAACAGCCAGTTGTTTTTGAGAACAAGATGTGAACTGAAATTGGCTGTTGGATATTCCACATGATGCTTGTGAAAAAATCCTTAGACTGCTGTTCCAGAGAGCAGAGAATAGCCCCAGCCTTTTGCTGCATTTACTCTTAACTTGTCTTCAGTTTAGGGTGCTACTATATGTAGATTTCGGTCACCAAGGAACTGCTGAGGTTGGTGATAAATTGATGTATCTTTGTTCAAATCTCATCTTCCATGCTAGTTTGCACTGAGCTAGTTTGACAAGCAAATAATAGTTGCAATTGATCTTGCCAGGCTAGCTCTGCAAATATCCTTTTAAACATCGTGTGGGTTGATTGTGAATACTGTATAGGGCTTTGAGTGAGTGCTTGTGCTTAAAGAGGAACAGAGAAGAGTAAGTGGTTTTGCACCTCCTACTTAAGTGCTGACAGATTGTTCTCTGTGATTCTTTGCTGTCTATCCAGAGCTGAAGGTTTTTTGGGCACTTAAATTCTGAGTTGGGAAAATGTGGTTGTCACATCTGAGATTACTGGGATTACAGGCAAAGTGGTTTACAGCTGCTGAAGCCTGTGTTGCTGTTGTAGCCCTAGATAATTGTGAGACATTCTGTAATGTGAGACTTTGAAGGTGAGCCATTCTGTACTCACAGGCTGGTTTTTTTCTTAATTTTTTCCCCTTTATATGTCCAAGTTAAATCTAATTATGCTATTGTGTAACAGTAAGTTTAAAGGCAGAAACAACTATTCAGTGGCCTAATCTAGCACTTGGAACAGAATTGAAGTTCACTTAAGTTCTTTATTGGCTTTTTTGCCAACTAAAAGGCCTCTGGAAACATAAAACAATTTCTCTGTAGTAGGCAAATAGTAGGAAGACATGGAAGCAACAGTGGAGAGATCGTTCCTGTCAAAACAAAGAGCAAAGAGACTGTTTTCCTTGTGAAGGAGAATCTAGGAGTAGAGGAGCATATACTAGGGTGCTGAGAGAATAAGGCTCAGATCCTTTGTACTGCTTTGGAAGAATAAATTTGCCTCTGTTTCTGGAGCTCTCTCTCTGTAGACAAGTGACAACAGGACATTCAGACCTCGGAGCCGGACTGGGTGGCCAGCACTAAAGCAGGATAGCAATTTAACACTCCCTTTCAGTGAGTTATCAGCTAAATGTTTGTTTTCTCAGTGAGCTATTACAAAAGACAAGAGTGGGACGTTTACCGTGGAGTTTAAAATGTACCTGCAGGCTGTTCTCATTGTCACACCCAAGCCTGTGCTCAATGTGGCATATTCTTTCAGTATGAAATCCTGCTGGCTAAAGTCTAGTGGGTTTGCCTAGTTCTGTGAAGAGGACAAAGCTACAACTAGTATCCATTACATGGCATATACACATCTATGAGAAAGTAAGTGGATGCCACTGACTTGGTGCTTTAGTAGAAGATACCAAATCTCTATTCTCTTAGTTCCAGCTTTCAACACACTTCCTTGTCTGGGAGGAGTTCCTTTGTTTATTAAATCTACTATGCCGCCTTTTCCCCCTCTCACATTGCTACAAGTAGAATGATGTCTGGTAGGTTTAAGTCCCTCGTGTTGGCTTGCCAGCCCCACAAATTGTTTCTGAAGAAGGCAGCCTTCTCAAAGGAGGCTTAAAATGCTTCTGTTCTTGCTTTCCTAGTTCAGTTGTATCCAGATAGTTGTAGTTTTATTAATCCATTTTTAGAACAATAGTCAGAACGCTATTATGGTATAAAATAAAACCTCATCCTCCAATATGTCCTGTGCTGATCTATTTTCTTTAGCACATTTATAAAACAGAGTGCAGTGGCCAAGTGATTAATGTGATGATTTTAATGTGGAGTCCTTCCTCTGCCATTTCAAGCCTCATCAAAAAGTTGAGGAGAAAGAGAATCTCACTTTACAGAATTAACTTTTACTTAATTCATCTTGGAGGGAGCTAGTGACAGTGGGAGCTATTTGGAAGAATTCATAAAACCAGCTTTCTTCTTCCTGATTGAGATTAAACTGTTTCAGCTTTTGTTTTGGCTGGACTTTGAGCTAGTGAATGAAAAAAATGGAAGAGGAAGTAGAGAAAAGGGAGATAGGGAAGTGAAGGTGCTTAGTAACTTGAGCCTGAAGAACAGGGGAAGCACATCTAATGTCATGAGAACAACTTTGAAAGGAACTGGTGATGAGTCAGGAAGTCATCATTCCAACTGGCTCTTCCCTATGTTGCAAAAGTAGTAACTGTAAGCTTGTGCATTTTCCAGTTAAACTTAAAAGTGTTCTTTGATTTTCACATTGGTTTGCTACAATCGCACATTTGTTCCATTTGTTAAGTTCTAGAATAACAGTTGTGCCTTACTGAGTATCTTCAGCTGAGATCTGTGTTTCTTTGCAATACGAGCTGGGTACATACAGATATTATGATAATATATGATATTATACCTTGAGATACTTCTTTCCAATATATCATTATGAAATACTAAAGACTGCTCTTCTGCACCTCACCTTCCTCTTCCATCCACTAGATTACACAACAATGGCATTTGTGAAGAGTGGATGGCTGCTCCGGCAAAGTAAGTCACAGGTCTTTTACTTCCTTTTTTCACCACTGTTTCTAACTTCTTCACAAAACACAAGAGCAATGTAGTAATTCAGAGTTTCTAGCTTTGTGGGTTGCTTTATGTTGTGGGGTTAATTAATTTTGTTTGTTTGGGTTTTTTGGTTGTTGTTTTGTTTTAGTTGGTTGGTTTGTTTTTGTTTTGGGTTGTTTTTTTTTTTTTACCTTCAGGACACTTCACAAAACCACCGGTCATGACAGCTTTTGCATATGACTTTTTGGGTATATAAAGGGAAAACGGGATATACCATATCTGAGGTGTCTGACTGGTATTCAGCTTCAGATGCTGCTCTGTAATTAGTGCTGTATAAGTGAAGACTTGGAGACTTTATGTGATGCCTTAACTTAATGTCTTCAATTAGTCATGACCTCTGCTTGTTCTTGCAGCAAGTAAGAACTAAAACACCAAGTTATGCACTTAAACTCAGTTGGGACTTTTAAATACTAGATAAAACATAGAACTCAATTCTGTCATGTCCTGAAGTGGGCAGGCTGTAGTACAGGTTTTTGCTTGGCAACTCAGAATGTCTGGGGCAACTGTGAAGGATTTCTTGGTTTATTTTTTATTAACTCTAGGACATAAACACTTCCCAATATGTGCCTTCAAAAGCAATTGCCTCATTTTTAAGGTACGATTTTACGGCGCTGGAAGAAGAACTGGTTTGATCTGTGGTCTGATGGACGCTTAATATTCTATGATGATCAAAATCGCCATGACATTGAAGATAAAATCCACATGCGAATCCATTGCATCAATCTCAGAGTGGGAAATGAATGTCGAGGTAATAACAAAACCTTCAGGATTTGTGTATTCAGAGATTTTTTTACAACTTCAGTGTCTGCCTAGGGTATCATTTACAACACTACTGAAAAGTAAACATGGCCAAGAAGTGTGGAGCTTCACTGCTGAGAAAAAACAATCCACACTCCTCACCCCTGCTGCCCCCTCTCTTCCCCCTGCAAAAAAACAACCCCAACCCAACCAACTACTACATTCCCTTATAGATACCCAGGGCATGGTATCACCATGTGATAGATTACAACAGGGGTCGATATTTCCTTTGGAAAGTCAGTGAGGACAGTGTGCCATATACGCAGGAGGCAGGCATGCGTGTGAGGATGGGATGCTCACAATAGACTCGTCTGACTAGCGTGTTCCTGGTGTAATTATAGTGCTGGCTGGAGGGAGAGGCAGGACTGGAAATGGGAAACTGCAGATCAAGAGAGGTCATTCTTCCCCTCTGCTCTGGTAAGACCTCACCTGGAGTACTGTGTCCAGCACTGGGGCCCCAAGCACAAGAGAGCAGGTCCCGCCAGAGTAGGTTCAGAGGAGGTCACAAAGATGATCAGAGGGAACGTGTGTCCTGTGAAGACAGGCTGAAAGAATTGGGCTGCTCAGCCTAGAGAAGGCTCCAGGGAGACCTTATAGCTACATTTCAGTATCTGAAGGGGACCTACAGGCACGCTGGGGAAGGACTGTTTAGAAGGGTTTGTAGCCATAGAACAAGACGGAATGGTTTTAAACTGGAGTGAACTAGAAGTACATTGGATATAGGGAGGAAGGTCTTTACAATGAGAGTGGTAAAATAGTAGAGCAAGTTGCCCAAAGATGTGGTTGAGGCCCCATCCCTGAAGACATTCAAAATCAGACTTGACATGGCTCTGGCAGCTTGATCTAGTTGGAGGTGTCACTGCTGACTGCAGGGGACTTGGACAAGGTGACCTTTGAGGGTCCCTTCCAACCCAATGCAATCTATGAATCTGAATATTTTTCAAGTATTACTAAGTTCACTTACAGCATTTGTTAGTACTGTACTTGGTTAAACAAGTATTGAAGAGTACTTACTGCCACTAAGGATGGATTGGTTCTGCTGTAAGACACTTGCTTTTCTTGGGAATGATGTTCAGACCTACCTATTTTCAGACTCTAAAGGGCAAGAATGAGTTATTTAATTCTGTAATTTGTTCTGATGCCATGGAAAGCAGCTACAACTGTTTATTTTGTCCAGACTTTTTCATAAACTCTCTCTTCTTGCAAATGCCACCATAAAATTGTGTTTATAGATATTTTGTAACTTGTCCCTTTTTTCTCAGATTTCCAGCCTCCAGAAGGAAAACAGAGAGACTGTTTACTGCAGATTGTTTGCCGTGATGGGAAGACAGTCAACCTCTGTGCAGAGAGCGCAGATGACTGCCTGTAAGTTTGCCAGAAAACTGTGTTTGCTGTCTCTTCCTCTTTTACCGTTATTTTTCTTCCTCTCCCTAATTATTTTCCTTCCTTCAGAGTTCCAGAGACACATTTTTAATAAAGTTTTCAAGCAAGTAAAAGCAAACTGTCAGTGACAAAAAACAGCTCTCCTATAAAAAGTTATCTCACTCGTGGAAGCTAACTGCAAGTTAAGTCACTGTGAACACTGATTTTTTTTGCTCCAGAAGTAGGAGAATCTGGTACATGCAATACTTGCTGAACAGATTTTGTTTTTCACTTTCCCCATTCTCCAAATAGTACATGACCCTGCATAGCCCAGGGACATCCCAGTCAGCAGTGAAAGGAAGAATACTCCATTATTGTGAACACTCAGCTGAGCTTGGCTATGTATACTTAGATAACTTCTATCACCAGTGTTTGCCAAGTTTCTGTGGTGCATTGAGCATGCTCCCAGCCATATGGGATAGGAGTATCTGTGTGAAGTACAGGTACCTTCTCTTCAACTTGTAACAGCATCAGGACCCACACTCTCTAGTCAGCACAGATGCAACTGTGGGACACCTCTTCCTACTACCTTATCCTGAACATGGCAGCATATTACCTAGCTGTTGAGGACCTTCAGAACAGACTCTATTCTTTCTCAGGTTCCTCATTCCTTTGCAGCTCTGCTAAGAAAGTAATTATTTCTCAATCTTGGTGTAACACCCTTGTGCATCCATTTCAGTGTATTGCTAGGCTTTGACATTTACAGTATCCTAAACTGCTCCTGCAGTACCTGTGGTTGCTAACTTAGTTTTTTCCATAATTCTAAAAAGAAAAAGTAGCATTAATTTTTATCAGTATTCCACTAAACAATGGCTTGGGTTTTGTTTTGTTTTTTTTGCAGGGCATGGAAAATTGCTCTCCAGGATGCCAGAACAAACACAGTAAGTGTGCTGCCTAGACTTTATACTGACAGAGAAGCAGCACATCCGCTGTGGTTTATCAATTTACTTCTGAAATCATGGTGCATCCTTTTGTCCTAGAGAAAAACAGTCATAAGCATGATGCTAAGGCTTGTGGGTGGGGAGAGGAGAGAATGATCCTCTAGATCACAAGCAGATGTTGTTCTTGCAACCAGGTCTAGACAAATACAGTGAGTGGAAGAGACTGATTTCAGGAAATTATTTCTCTGTGGATGTGAATGTTTGGGAAGCTGGTCTGTGAGGGAAGTGGTCACTGAGGCTGTGTGCAAAAATCAAATCTGCAACCAGAAGGGAGGGGAGTGCAGGCATGCCAAGAAGTGAGTATATTACCTCTGCATCAGCATGCTAGCTGTGAACAGAGAAGAGGTCAGGAATCGTGAAAGCCTTTCTGTGAGCCTTAGAGTTCTCTAGGCAACTGTGTCTTTGAGAAGCCACTTCTATCTACTTGTGAGCATTGTTAATTTGCTTTTCCTCCAGGCTGCCTTCCAGAGTACTGGAAGCACTAGCTTTCCTTAGATGGCTAGACTGAACCAGCTGAAGATGTTTCTGTTGTGGAAATGCTGGGATTTTTGATTGGTCACAGTACAATTGCCACTGTACTGAGGCATCTGTCATATGATATAACTTAGATTTGTAGATACCCAAAGCAAACATTTGTCACAGCAAAACTACCCTGGACACAATTGCCTCTGATTGCAGCCATGCTATGCTCTTTCATGGTGTTAAATGAGAAGTGAAGGGGTTGTCCTTAGACAAACAACATAGTACCCATACTCTGTCTGCTGCAGTTTTGGGGTCTTTATTTTGCTTGTGTGTGAGATGATGACTCCTGCTTTCAGGAGTTACGAGCTGCTGCTTTTTATGTCTCGGACACTCAGCTGCCAGTCCTGCTAGATGGCATTCAGAACTTGCCAATGTATGACCTGTGTCAGTCAGGATAGACCTCTGCCACTGAAAGCAGGGCAGGTAGCTCTCTGCACAAGCATTATTGTAAATTAGCACTTTCCAAAGCTCTTAAAGGTCTCCAACAAGGGCTTGAACTAACTGGGTAACTGGGTATGAGTTCATCTGCAGGTGTCTGACACAGCTATTAAAAATACCAAACATCCAGTGGTGCCTCATAACTTTGCTGGAATAGCGGGGGGACCACCTTAGCTTTGAGAACATTGTCATTTACAGATGTTTGCAGGCTTGTGTCATATGCCTGTACCCAGTTCTCTGTAACAGAACAAAACATAGTTACTGCTGAGATGTGAGCATTTGCTGGGCTTATTCTCAGGTGGTGGAAATACCTGCCTCTTCATATAGTGGCTTCAGCAGTGTGTCTCAAGCAAGCTTTAGCATCTCCACCACAAGTCTCACCCGGGATAAGGCCACAGTATACCCTAAAAAGTCTTTCTACAGTCCAGGTATAAGGGACAATAGGAACATTCTCTATTGAGCTATTAATGCCTTCACTTGTACATTAAAAAAAGCAGAACTTTTTTTTTTTTTTCTTGGGATACAGCACTAAGAGCATCGCTATAGATTTCTGACATTAGGAGCAAGAGTACATGGCTATTTTGACAAATTTTAATCACCTTTGAGAGCTCTTTGTAGATGGATTCAAGTAAGCTATCACCTCTGCCTCATGTCTGCCTAAAAACAACCAAGACCCCCCAATCCCTACAGTTAAATTTCTAACACTGTATTTTATGTTTAAAAATCTCCTCACAGCCAGAAATTGAGAGGTGGCTAAGAACTTTGACACT
This sequence comes from Ramphastos sulfuratus, assembly GCA_013399055.1. Lineage (NCBI taxonomy): Eukaryota > Metazoa > Chordata > Aves > Piciformes > Ramphastidae > Ramphastos > Ramphastos sulfuratus. Next base: position 320,546 of record WBNM01015590.1, on the reverse strand, counting down.
GTTCAGGTGCCACTTTTGACTACTGCATTTGTTTCCTTTGTCTGCTCTTGCAGAACTTGGTGATACCACTTTAGGGCTCCAGGAAGCAGCTAGCTTAGTTGTGAAGACTTTTTGATGTGGAAAAAAAGGGTGAACAAAAGGGCAATTTCTAAAACTGAGGCTATGAAATGATGGGAGGAATCAGTGTGCTTGCCTGCAGCATAGATAAGGAATTTCACGGCTTCTTGCTGTGGTTGATCAGGCTTTTGTGTTCTCCCAGGTCTGCTCCCCAAAGTAAATTGTTTTTTTTTTTGAAGTGCTTTATACAGTACTTACTGCTTTCCTAACATACAGCATGTCTAAAGGTTAATCTTTTGGGGGTCATTATTTTTAATACTTGCAGTACTCTAACTGGTTGTCTGTAGGAAAAATGTGATAACTGCTACCTTTCCACGGTGTTTAGGGCTACATGGGATCTGATGTGATGTATGATGAGACAGCCATTTCCTCAGCCCCTCCTCCCTACACAGCTTATGCCACACCATCACCTGAGGTAAGAGTTGCAGTTGTGAAGTGTTTGAAGTGAGGCAGCCATCCTTCAGGCACTGAAACTGTACTCCCGATGTGCTGTGTTTCACAGTTAGACCCAGCTTTAAGGTTTGTTCAAAAAGAGAGTGAGAGTAAGGCACTAGAAATCTATTGTCAGTCCTGTTTGGGATGGATTTCCTTTGAAAGGGATGAGGCAGATTTGGTTGGAAGGTATATAAAGGGATGGCTGCTCAGTGAACTTGGAAAATAAAGCTCTTTAGAGACAGGGTAGAAGGTCTTTAAAAATACTGGCTTTTAACATAAGGAGGCCTGACTACACTTTCACATTGTGTAAGCACTGGAAGGATAGAAAATCAGCAGTGTAAAAAATAAAATGTAATGACTGGAGCTGTCACTTTTAACACACAAGGACTTTGTTGTATCCAAGATGTCATAGCAACAGAACCACTCTAGCTCCTGGATGCACACTTCATTTGCAGTGGAGAAGCTGCACTAAGGCTGAACCAGTATACGCTGGGGATCTCTGGATCTTCTGACTGACATGCAGTGGTACACAAAGGGATGGTTTGCGCTAGTATTACTCATTGCAATATAGGTGCTCTGCTTCAGCCTTTCACTGCTAGAAATAGTTGTTAAGAACTAGACATGGCACTAGGAGCTCTGTCAGAGCTAGCAGTGGGCCTCCTGTTTGGGAGAACAAAATGCTTCCAAAACACGAGGCTGGAGGCTACAGAGCATTTGTCCTGAATCTGACATTTACTTGCAGTGTCCTAGAGGAAAGCTGGTTGGAGTTTCATGCAATCAAATGCTGCATGCCTGGTACATCTGAGCTCTTTAGAGAGCTGTTGCTGGCATGAGGACAGAAAGGAGAAGCTGGTAAGGCTGCTGTGGCTCTGCCCAATGACTCATGCTCTGCCATTCACCATCAGGGAAGGATGGAGAGTGAATGCTGCTTAGGACCACTTATTTTTTCAAGCAGCTGTTCTGAACCCTTTTCAGGAAGTAGAAAATAATATAGACTGGGTATTTTAGTGAAACTTTGACTGCTTTAGAAATGAGGGAGAACTGAGTAAGTGCTCTATCAGATACATAGCAAGAATCCTGTTGTAATGGACATTTTTAATTTGACCAGGTTTATGGCTATGGCTACGATCAGTACAGTGGTCCATATCCGCCCGCTGGTCCTCAAGTCTACTATGCCTCCAATGGACAAGCTTATGCTGTTCCCTATCAGTATCCATACCAAGGTAATCAGTATCAGCTGTATCCTTCACTTTCCTACAGAAGCTATTTGAGTCAGTATTTCTGGCTTTAATTCTATTAATCCTTCGCCATCTACCACTCCTGCACACAGAGCGATAGGAAGAAACCTGGCCTGTAACTGGAACCAAGTCTCTTTTACCCTTTCACAACTAATGACCAGGTGAATTTCTATTAAGTGATTTATCTTCCCAATATGATTCCAACATAACTCCTGTTGAAACACAAAGAACTCTGTAACTACAGCAGGCAGCATGTTTTCTAAGGAAAGGCAGAAGTGCCAGAACAAGATTGATTCAGTGCTCCACATTGGGCTTTCATGGAGCTTTTTGATGCATATTACTCTTACACCTAGCTTAATTATGTCAACACTGATGTTCAGTTATGACTTCAGAATTAAATGCAAATTTCAAACATAAATCCACCCCCAAAGCCTGTCTGTAATTGGTTGCTTCCCCATATGCCGTAAGGCAAACCCTTGCAAACTCTTCTGTTGCTCTGTTCAGGTTTGTATAGCTTTCAATCCCAATAACAAATGAAATAATAAAATTTTAGCATGTGCTTTTTAATCTTAAGTCACTTAATTTAGGATTAATTTTGCACAGAGAGCCCAAATCCTACAGAATTGGGGCTTTAGAGTACTATGGATATTCTGCATTAGAAGATTTAACTTAGTAATTGTTTATGATCTGGATCTGCAAACAAGAGTCTCTATTCAGAAATCTGGAAGGGAAAGCAGTACTATCATGTTTGCTTTGCAGGAAGGAGCTAAGTCACAAAACACAACAGGCAGAGCTTATACAAGTCTGTTGCAGAGCAAGGGTCAGTTGGTGATTTCTTGAACCTTAGGTTAATTCCTTACTACTGGACCAATCTTAAGCTGAAATGTAGCAGCTGTCACCACACAACAGACCAGGCCCAGATGTAAAGGCTGAATTGAAGTAATAGGCAGTAACTGTATAGTACTGAATACACAGTTCCATGACAAACAACTGACATCTGGAGCTGCCAAAGATTTGTTTTGGGGGGAGGAACTACACTATTTGCCTTAACTTCAAGGCTGAATAAATTTTAGACCTGTTTCTTGCATTAAATCCACTAAGTGGAACGATACAAGTAATTCATAGGTTGTTGGCTAATAATATGTTAATAAAAAATCATGTTTGTGATGAGCTTTTCTCCTAGATATTAAACTCTTACAAGGCAAGAAGTATTCCTAGGCCTCTGGATTTATTGAGTAAATGTGGAGGCTGAGTCAAAAGCAGAGATGTGCTCTACCTTTGTAGCTGACATCATCAGTGTCAAAGGGTGATAGTAAGCATGTTTTGAAGTCATAATGCGTGGTATTAAAATACATATTTATTTTGCCCTCCTCATAGTAATTTCTCATTATCTAGGACCTTATGGCCAACCCCCTGCAAACCATGTCATCATTCGTGAGCGTTACCGTGACAGCGATGGAGATCTTGCACTGGGCATGCTTGCTGGAGCAGCGACTGGAATGGCTCTGGGATCACTGTTCTGGGTTTTCTAGATTACCCTTTCTTTATCTTTGTAGTTCCAAAAACCTTGATTGTGTGCAATAATATATTGGCAATGTTGTTTACTGTTAAACTTTAAGAAATGCAATAGTTATTTTTCAGTAGTGACATCTTAATAACTGATTCTCATCTGTCTTAAGGAGAGTTTAAAGGCACCCTTTAGTTAAGTGATTAGAGATGGCATGTGCTGCTCTTGAATTCATTCTGATATTTGGAGTTAAAAGGATTTATACTGATAGGGATTAATGTAGGCAGCAATGTAACGTAGCAGTCACCAGCTTTATGAAGAGATTGTTATCAACATAACAAAGCAGAAAGAACCCACATTTTCTGGAGGGCCTAAAATATAGTCCAAACAGGAGGTTTATGGGAGTCCTGCATTACTATGTATGTACTACTGGCTTCTAAACATTGCCTGGCTTCTAAACATTCCCTGGACAAACATATAGCTCAGCAGAAACTCCTTGGCATTATGTAGTCTGCCATGCTTGGGAATTGTTTTGTTTTCAAACTTGCCTGCAGTGTATTTTCTTAGATGAAGTCCTATACATGTTTCACACCCAGATGAAGTATAAGTAAATGCTAAGAAGTGGCAGCAGTCCTCAGTTCTTTTATTCTCCCAGAAATGTGAATGACCAGTGGCAAGGAAGACCAATGTTTGTGGTTCCACCTCTCTCTTTAACCTGAATCATTTTTCTCTGGCCAGATGGAAGTAATGGATCTTTAGATTTGCAAATGGTCTTTCTTGTCTGTATAACACTCATCTCAGACACTGTACTTGCATTGCTGAGGAAGAGGCCATTGTCTAGTGCCTCTGTTCATTACTGCTATCACCCTGCAGAGTCTGCAGGAGAACTATCTTGAACAGTCCTTGTCCTGTTTGGCCTACCAAAACCCCACTGCAGGCAGTAGTAGTCAGAAGGAAAGAGACAAACAGCACAAGTAGACCCTGCACACAGGCACTTTGGTATCAGCTGCCTTGCTATGGCTAGGATAGACTGTCTGCCTCTTGGCCTCCAAGGTTTCCTGAACCAGTTTTGTTATTTGCAACTAGTTTTGAGCACAGCTGAGCTTGGGTTTTTTCTATGCACATTTCCTCCCTCACATCAGCTTGTTTCCTCCATGACTTGTTAAGCAAAACACTCCAAAGAACCTGGCTGGCTTTGCTTGTATGTCTGGTTCCTTACACAGTGTGCTCCTGCAGGCTGCTCTGCTGTGGACTGTAACCTGGAGTGCAACCATTATGTGTTATGTGGCCTGTTACCTTATCCTGTTATAATCCATGCTGAGCTGTGCTTGGCAGAGGAAAGAAAGCTCTGAAGAAATGCACGTGCTTTCTTATTCAGGTAAAAGGGGCAGGGTGCCTGAGTTCTTTATAGAAGAGGACTTATTTTTATACTCCACTTTCAGTTTCCTGTATTCATACTGTTCTAATATTTTAAGTCATTGTTATGCTTTCATTCAGAAGTAGGTTAATTTCCTTAAGGTTCATGGGGTTTTATGTATGTCAGAAGAGATGAAAATAGATGAGAACTTGCACTTATGAATTTAGATCAAGCCTCAACCTTTTCATCTTAAAGTTCTCTTGGCTCTATCCCATGTATTTAAGCAATAGAGGTCTTGGACAAGAGTTTGGGTAGCAGCCAAGGGAAGGTTTTATGACTCTTAGGACCAACACAACAAACTGAAATCAACAGAAGTAAACAGACAGATGTAATCTTGGCTGCATTACTAAGTGGGCCTAATCTGTGGAATGTAAACTTTAAAAAAACTTTGTTTTAGAGCAGTACACCAATGTGCATGCATGTCCTATCACTGATTAATAAAGGCTGTGTTCTGCCAGTGGTATGTACTGAAAGGACTTGTTGGATGTTCAAGAGGGGACTAATGCAAAAGTTTCCTGTTGCTAGTCCAAACCAAAGCAAATTGGAGTAGACTACTGAAGTCTCTTAGAGGTCAGAAAGAGACTGGAACGTAAGTGAACTTAAGTATTTGTACCCTTTTTGAGCCTTGAGATAACCTGGAAGTTGATTACAGCTCTGCACTGCTGTTTAGTTTGTGCTTTGCAATATAGTTAAGTCTGCAGAATGCCTCCATCTCCTCTTCTGTGTGACATCTAGATTAAGTGGGGGGGAATAAAACAATTGAATGGCATTGTGATTTCTTTTGAATTTTGTAGTTGTTGTGAAAGAACAGTACAATGGGAATCAGCTAGTCATTTAAGTTCAGAGTTCTATTGTGTAGGTTGTTTTTTGGCTTTTTTGGTGTGTGGTGGGTTTTTTTGTGTGTGTGTGCGGTTTTTATGTTTTTGTTTTGTTTGTTTTTCTGGAATGGGTTTGGATCAAGCAAGGGAACACATCTGTTGCACTTTCAGGTGATGACTGCATCTAGATCCCCAGTTACTTCAAGTGAAGTATATAAGATAAAGATTATTGATTGCAAAACATTCCTGGCTTGAATTTAAAGCAAGAAATTATATTTTTAAAAATTCAAATTGTAGTAAGTCTCCATTTTTAAAACAAGTATGACCTTACACCTTCCCAAAGGGACAAAAGCTGAAGATTCTAGTTGCATTTTAGTAACAATAGGCTGCTTTTACATAAAGTCATGAGCTACCTTTCAGTTCGAGTAGCATAGGCATTGAGACGGTAGAAAGCAAAAGTACTAAACTGTGGTAGAATATAAAATCAAGAAAGGAGCTATCTTACTGCAGGAACTTCAGCATTTCTGATCTCACTGCAGAAATAGAAGTGCAAGAAATAGAAGTATTGGTGCACAAAGCAGCAGCATGGGGATAGCCACTTCTGTTCTCTGATTCACTTAGCTTCCTAAAGACATGGCTGTACCTCCTGTTGCTCAGGAAGTGAGTTGTATCTATACTAATGTGTGGCTGGATACATAGTCATTACTCGGTAGCCTTTCTCTGCTTGGTCCAGTACTTCATATATCTGCAGTTTTTGTAGGTCTTGGTTTGAGCTGATGGAGCAGGGCTCGGGTGGATTTTGGGGCTTGGAGGGACTGCCTCGCCAGCTTCTGCAGAGAGATGCTGCCATAGTGATGGGAAGAGGAATTGGGTATGGCAAGATAATTTTCAAAACAGACTGAAACAATAGTCTTAACCAGGTGTTTGTTCCAAGTGGTGCTATTCATGACGCTGTGATACCAGTTTTACCTGCACAGCACCCAAGCACATGCTTTTCCTGCCTGGAGCCCAGTTATATGGGAGGACCACAGCCACTACAGTGCCACTGTTTTTTTGCAGTGTGCGCCATCATTTAAGGATGACTAAATCTGCAGTATAGCAGTTACAGTCTATCCAGAACTGAATGTCACCAGAGGCCACCAGTCTATATGCTCATCTGTGAGTGGTTGCTTTATGATGCTCAGTTCTGGACAGCTAGACAGGCTTCCAGAGAGCAAGTCTAACCACATTAAAAAAATGGACCAGGGTCCCCTCCCAAATTCTTAGTTACATGTGACGACATAGCCATTGGCTTCTTTTCCATGAACATGGGGGGCTAGGGAGCCAGCCTCTTTTAGTAAGTGGGCAAAGGCTTATGAACTAGAGGAGGTGGGGAATGTGAATGTACCAAGAACTGCACAGACTTTTGGTGAAGACATAATGTCAAGTGCTGAAACACAGTCTGAGCTGTGTCTAGGTGGAGCTATCCTAGTTGTCACACAACACTGGCTTAATTTTGTTTATTCTTCAGTGAAGATTCAACAGGTGCTGGAACTAGTGAAGCAAGCCAAGTAAAGGAGAAAATTCACAGTTGTGTTCCTAAGATGTGTGTGGCTTTTTCTCCTCATGCTATGACTAAGACAGATATGTGTAAGTCTTGGAGGGTAGCATGCAGCAAATGTTTCCTTCCCCTGGATCTTTCGTGTTCTTGTGCACTCTCTATCTTCACTGCTGCTTTTACTACATGTCCCCATTCTTATTAATTTACAGCAAACCCTTAGCAATAAAATTCATATTTAAGTGTAATTGGTTTGACTTGACATCTTTACTAGCCTTCATTTAACATTTCTCATTTAGTCTGTAGACTGCTTTATAATTTTCAAACATGTAGTCAGCTTACAGGAGGTTTCCTTTGCAGAAAAATTAACTAAGACAACTGCAGCTATTGGAGTTAGAGCTAACATATCTCAGTCATCTCAGTTACTATTTAATAAAGATGATGTAAAGTCTGTGAAATCAGCAAAGTACCTCTGCACTAACACCACTACACAAAGATGAGAACTAAGGCCTATTTATTTTTAATGGAGTTGAAGGCTTTGACTCAGAAATGCTTAATCTCAGATATACGGAATGCTGATCCAGATTTACCATTTGACATTGTGTTACCACATCAACAGATTTGTACTGTTTAGCATTACAGTAAGCAGCTTGGAGCACAGATGTTGCTCTGGGTAAAAATGCTCCTGGTTGCCATAGTGGTATTTCCTGTTTATGAACTGCTTCAGTGGAGTTGGGTACAATTAGTAAATTTGCTTAGACAAAGACTCCACATGACTACAACTGTCTCCACCACCTGCAGGTGACTATCTTGTACATTTGCTGAGAATTAAACTATTTGTCAGAAGAACTGCAGTACATTTTGTAAACCATTACCTTTGCTCCATGCACATTCTAACTGTTGAGGAGTGGTGGTATTTTTAGCTACTAATCTGAGGGAGGAATGAAACAAAACTGCTATTTCAACCAGTTAGTTAATGTAGGCGTATGTCGCTCCTCTCCCCAGCATGCTATATATTGGCTATGCTTATTCTATCAGCCATCAGTTCCATATGAGGGATTTACTAGGCTAAGCAGGTCATTATGTATGCTTAACGCTGTCCACCAGACAGCCCACCTTTACTAAAGTTTCTGCACCAGAACAAGTTAGGGAACTAAATCTGCTGTGCAAGGCTAAGCAGCTTCGTAGCTTCCTGGACTGCCATGCTCTTGAATTGGAAATAGCTTTGCCTCTGTGCTACTGCTTTCCTTTCTGCTGCTTCATTCCCTGTCTTGTTTGTGGTCACTAAATGCAGTAATTAACTAAGGTTGTATCCTAGAGGTACCTTTGCTCATCCCTCTCTCCTATTGCAGGTTGACTATCACACATTGCAGTGGGGAGTATTTGCTATTCATTCACTCCATTTCAGTGAATCTGAAAGTTCTAACCAACACCACATTGCACATTGTGACCAATTAATTCTATAAATGAGAGTTTGTAACAACGGGCTGATGCTAATGCACTGGTTTGGATGTCTTCTAATTACCACACATTATCTTACTAAGTTTCAGAGGTTCTGATCAATCTCTGAAAGGCTCCAAGACTTCAAACAAATAAAACCTCCAGATTAATAACGTAAAGCTTAAGATCCATTTGACAATGATTTTAAAGGTGTAGGTTCATAAAGTTTCAGACTGACAATACCAGGCTTAATCTGACTCAATATGGTGGACCCAATAGTGATGCTGCCTTATTTGCCACATACTTCAGGAACCTAAGTTAAATGTGCATTTTGCAAAGCAGTACACCTAGGTGTGATGGGTGAAGTAATAAAATTATATGATCTTTTCTACTGGAAAAGAGCTAGGTCAGGTCTAACGATTAACTCAGCAGGGCCAGGTCTCTACCATGTCTCTGTACATTTAGTTCCCTCCATTTCAATGGGCAGCCTGTTCCAGGGCTTGACAACCTGTTTTGTAATATTTTCCCCCTTATATCCAGCCTAAGCCTTCCCTAGTATCACTTGAAGACATTTCTTCTTGTCCCGTTGCTTGTTACTTGGAGAATAAAGTGAGCCCTGACTTGCTACAACTCATTTCAGGGCATTGTAGAGAGCCAGAAGGTTTCTGCTCAGCCTCCTTTTCTCCAGGCTAAACAGCTTCAGTTCCCTCAGTTGCTCCTCTTGAGACCTGTTCTTCAGGACCTTCACTAGCTATGCTGCCCTTCTCTGGACCTGCTCCAGCATCTCATTGTCTTGTAGTGAGGGGCCCAAAACTGAATCCGGTACTGAAGGTTTGGCCTCGCCGTTGCTTAGTAGACCAGCACGATTGCTTCCCTACTCCTGCTGGCCACACCATTCCTGATCCACGCCAGGATGCTTTTGGCCTTCTTGGCCGCTCGGGCACACATTGGGTCATTTTCAGCCGCCGTTGAAAAACATCCACCTGAAAGGCACCCAAAGGTCTCAATGGCCAGGTACATGCGAAGCTAACATGAGCTTACCCTGCCCGGGGTGGGGGCCCTGAGCCGCGGAGACTCCAGCGCCCTGCCCCTCTCGCTGTAGACCGACCAGCGCCTCTAGGCTCTCCCGGACCGGCAGAGTCCCGCTGCTGCCGCTAGATGGCGGCCCGACACCGACGGTGGCGGAGCAAGAAGCACTGAGGACTGGCCCCGGGCCGTCATTGGCGCCGCAGTCCCGCTACGACCCTGCGCGTTCCCCGCCTCTTGGCCGCGGAGTGCCCAGAACACCGACAACATCGTCACGGTCCCGCACCACGGGCCGCTGTTTGCGGTTACAACCCGCTGATGGCTGAGTCGAGGAGGCTGGCCCGCAGCTGCCTGCGCAGGAATGCAGCCCCCCGCAGCCGGCAGCAGCACAACCCAGGCGGGCCGCTGGGCCGCCACCTTCCGATTCCAGCAGGAAACAAGAGCTCCCTTGGGAATCTCGGCTGCTTCTCTTTGGCACTGTACCCCGCGCTCCCCGGCAGCACGGCACTTCCCATCCTCGCGTACACAGGGCTACGGCAGCGCCGTCTCAGCTCTCACAGGGGCTCTGGAACACTCCTGCCCTGCAAATAATAGTGTGGGATAATGATGATGATCGCATTCACGGGCAGCAACAGAACCTGCCGGGCCACGGTTGGCAGGCAGGATTGCAGACTCTGCTAGATAATCTTTCCAAGTCTGCTGCTGATCAAAACCAGTTTTTCATGGGAATGCACGGTATTGCCATGAAAGGCTGTTTCCATGCCAAGCTAGCTGCTTCAGCTGAAGAGCTGTTTGTGATAGTCTCAGGATTTTTCTATTACTGGAAATGACAAGGTATTTTGGTTCTCCTCTGTGTTCTGTCAAGTGAACAGATGAACTGGCTTCACACTAACCAAAGTCTAATCCTTTGGCAGCTACCACACCTGGGAAACCTTCACCCCAAAAACCCAGGAGTGTTCCTGCTATGTTGGGAAATGACCGGCATCCCTTGTACGGGGTGAACTAAAAGCTGGTAATACACTTAGCAGAGCTCTGGGCTCTGGGTTGTCCCAGCCTGCACTTTAACGCAATAGTACAGGCTGAGAGCCCTGGCGTGGGACTAGCATGTTCTGGGCCTTTTTTCCCAGCTCTGTCACAAGCATTTTGCATGACATTAGAAAAAGACACTTTACATTGTCACATCTCACTTCTCTCATTCCCAAAAGAGAGGTGGAGACAGATACAGGGAGATACGACAGAAACAGACAAGTTCATGGAAAGCTGTAAGAGGTTCCATTCTGTGCATGCACTGAGGATATGGGGGTTATCAGTCTGAGCTGATGCTTTCAGAGACCTCTGAGATGATCATAAACAACAATTAATAGTCTTTCAGTAAGAAGCAGCCTAGAACACAGAGGACAAGGGCTGGTAATTCAAGAACAGCACCATGTTTTTTTTCACACTGAATACAGGGGACACGTGCTGGAAGACATTTTAACCCTTTCTATATGCAAAGCAAACTGACTTCCACTCAGTTTGCAATGCATGCAACTTTCCAGAAGCTCGAACCCTGAAGGCCTGTTGTACCCACTCTCTACTTGATGCAAGCAATCAAAGATGAGCATTATTCCAAAGTGAGGGTTGGAAAGGGAAAGAAACACAATTCTCTTTGGCTGGAGATTTTTAAAAGGAAATGTTAAATTCCAATCTCCTTGTTTCAAGCTTAGTTATTATAGAAAGGAAGAATCAATTAAAAAACCTATGTATCTTAAATTCATAGCAACATAAACATCAACATGTAATTTGTGTGACCATCTTTCAAACAACTGCTTAGTTCAGATGATGGAGACAACTCTTGTGCATATCAGGTCACACATGATAACAGACAGACTACAAATACTTGAACGGAATGTCTGGATTGGGAGTCTTTGCAGACTCTTAAAAGTTTTTGCTTTTTCAATGACTTGCTGACAAAGGAGTGGAAAACAGAGACATTTGTTCTTTAACTACCCCAAAAAACACTGAAGTCAATCATTTCGCTACCTGGAATTTCACCTGATGTGGAGGTTCAATATAATGCCATGTGCCATCTCTCTGTATGGGCATCAGAGGCCTGGAGAACACACATACAGGTAAAATCCCTCCCACCAGCATAGGACTGTTTGTCTAGTTTTAGAATAAGTCTTAGTACTGATTTCTAAATCAGATGCTCAACACCACAAACCACTTTCGATTGCTGTGTTCCTCTGTTTGCAAATATTATGACTTAGCTGTCTCTCAGTCCTAGCAAAGTGCTTTTTCTCAGGAAAGCAATGTGCTGCATATGGTCTTCCCAGACAAATTATTAACAATGGCCCTTTTTACATCTTCTTGATTAGTGTTTTCAATCCTGGATTTGGATGGCTGAAAAACAATCAGGAAAATAACATTGGCTTTCTATACTCCTCCATAATTTTCCCTGGAAATTGTTCAATCATCCCTATATATTTTTGTTTCCCTAATAGTTTCTTTAAAGATTATTCTCGAAGTTCACACCGCAGCATCCTGCTGAGTTAAGAAAGCAAAACTTTACACTTACAGGCCAGAAGAATCCCAAGCAGTCAATCAATAGCTATATTTCTGACTGTTTTAAAACCAATTCTTTCAGATGTCACTATTCCAAACAGCTTTTTTTCCTGATCAATATCTCTGGCAGCTGTTCAGATAACCTATCAGTGGAACTAATTGCTATTAAAGCTATGCACCCATGATCAGTCAGGCTGGAGTGTGTTTTCCTTATATAATGGCAATAGAAAAACCTCACATAAGTTTAACCCATGAAAAGCACAACTACTTTCCAGAATGGGCATATGGCAATTTAGCAGAACAAACATTTTTAGGTACTTTCTTTGTCCTCATAAAAAACAAAACTAACCAAACAAAAAAAACACCCCAAAACAAACCACCAAAACCACAAAACAAACCCAACCAAACAAAAACCCAAACCAAAACCCTGAGAAATATTTCTATTACTCCAGCCCTTTCGGTGTGCTTAACTTTAGGTATGGAAAGAACTGTGCTGACTTGAACAGCATGCACACTGTTTATCTTCAAGTGCTTGTGGTGTTGGATCAACAGTTTTGCAAAAATGCAAAGCTCCCAAGAACATATTAGTCATTTGGGGGTCAGCAGAGAAAGTTGCTGGATTTGTCTCTATGTGGCGCAAGAAAACAGGTCAAAATCTACACTGGTGTAAATGAGTGGAACAGTAATGAATCCACATGTCAGCCTGCACCCTGCTTTTACAGCTAATGAAGGCTTTCTAGATCCATTTTAAGTAAAGCAGATTCCTGTGCTGTAAACAAAACAGTCTCTTCCTGCCTTCAACAGAAGTACTACCAAATGCTTCAGAAGTGACCCCAATCTAGTATTTTGCAGAGGCATCAATATAGTCCTTCATGCATGGAATCACTTACAGACGCTGCAAAACGCTGCACTGTATTTTAGTGGCACATGGGGAAAATGAGAAGTCAGAGCTGTGTCTGATTGTTTCTGTTAAAGACAGTGAGGCACTGTGGGCAGGGAGGTGAGATTACGGTTTTGATCAAATCCCAGTAAACCAGAGGTAATGAAATGCAGTGAGGCAATTCCAGAGAAAGGACGTGTCCTATCCCTGTGATGACCTGGGCGTGAGGTCCTAAATACTACTGGTATAAACAGTTGTGAGCTCATTTTAGTTGGGACCTGCTGATGAAAGCATACTTTGTTTACTAAAACTGAGTTAATATTCAAACCAGAGCTTTCCCTATCTACATCATGTCATCTCTTATGATATGATATTCCTCTAATTAAGCAGTTACCCTCAATGTTTTGGGTGTAAGCCATTTGAATATGGCCTCAGACTGTGTTTATGGTGGTCCTGGTTAGATCCAAAAGCCACCTGCCAAGGCTAACTGGATACAGTGTGGTGGGTATATATGTAAAACACAGCAAATCCATCTGCAACCACCCAGGACTACAGAAGAGGGAGCAATTCTAATTCTCTAGCAGGGTCAGTATTAATCAGATCACTATTATATAAAGTTGACTGTTTCCCACCCCAAATAAAGCAGAGACAGCAGCAGCCCCAAAGCTTGGTGGAACTCATGTCCAAGTCAGTTATTACACAGGTGAGCATATTCAGTGAAACCAGATATTCCCCACAAGCTCCACAAGTGTAGCTGAAGTGCTGGCTTAAATACCTGACACATGCACCTTACAGCAGCTGTGAATTTGTAGACTATTTAATAAATTTTGTAACTTTTCTGTGTCCCACTATCTGCTGAGTTTCTAGTGGAATTTTCTACCTATTCCATGTGCATACTCACATTGCTGAGTTAATACCACAGCAATTTCTGTACCTGAAATAAAAAGCATAATTTATGTAGACAAAGAGGAGGAGGGGGAGGAGATTTTTTTTTTTTTAAGTGCTTGGGTTTCTTTCTCAAGGACTGTCTTAATATTCGTTCCTTTCATATGAAACAAGTTGTCTACATCCACAATTTGGTCCTATTTCTGTGATCATCTGAGTTCTAACTTAACATATCATGAATATCACCAAGTACTTCACTTGGCAGAGAAGCGACTGCATTGGTATGCTACCATGGTGTGCAAAACTGCAATTACATCAGCCATTAAAACTGAGAAGGGAAATGGAGAGCAAGGCTTTACATTAAGTGATACCAATTACAGAGTAAGTACCTGGTGCTAAGAAAAGTGACTGTTATATTTATGTGGTTATATAACTAACAGATTGGGCAAGCTCTTGCCCTTTGCTTATCTCTTAGAATCTTATCATTTCAGGAAATGAGAGTCTACCTCCTCCATGAGTAATCTCATAAGCCAGGAAATGCAGATTTGAAGCTAGATTGCTGATAGGCCTCTTGGAATAAGAGCCACTAAGCTACGTTGCTGTATTAAAGGTAATGTTCTCATTATGTTCTCTNTTATTGTGCCTGCACTGAACCACTGGCTGTACAGGGAACCATGGAAGGGCTGGGGTTGGAGTGTGGCCAGTCAGGTTTTGAACCCCTCTGAGAATGGAGATTCCACAACTTTTCTGGGCAACCTGTTCCAGGATTTGACTGCACTTTCAGTAAAAGAGTTTTGCGACATTTAAGTAGAATTTTCTGATTTTCAGTTTGTGTTCATTGTCTCTTGCCCTTTCATTGGGCACATATGAGAAGAATTTGGATCAGTCTTCTTTACATCCCATCAGGAGTTTGAACAGTCTTAAACTGGTAAGACCTTTCCCAAGCCTTTTTTTTTTTTTTTTTTCCCGGCAAGTTGAAGAATCTGAGCTCTCAAACTCTTCTTATGGGTGATGCTCCAAGCCCTTAATCATCTTTGTGTCCCTGTGCTGAACTTGCATCTCTCTCTCTTTCTTGTTCTGAGAAACTAGCACTGGATCCACTACTCCAGATGTGGCTACACAAGTGCTGAGTAGAGGGGAAGGATCATTTCCCTCAGTCTGCTGGCAGCACTCCTCCTAATGCAGCCAATGATGTTCTTTGGCTCCCTTTACCACTGGGTACACTGATGGCTCCTGCTTAGCTTGGTGTCCACCAAGATCCCCAGGTTGTTTTCTGCAGAGCTGCTTTCTATTCAGTCAGCCCTCAGAATGTACTGGTAGGTGGGGTTGTTCCTCCTCAGTGGCAGGACTTAGCATTTCCCTTTGCTTAATACCATGAAGTCCACTTCACTGCCCCTTTTTTAAAGCCCATACTTATGAAATAAGTCTTTGTCTATGGAGATGTTATAGAAGACAGTGTCAGGAGCTTTACTGAGGTCAAGATAAACATCCACTGCTCTCCCCTTGCCCATTAATTTAGTCATCTCATCATAGCAGGCTATCAAGCTTGTCAGGCATGACTTCTTCTTGTAAACCCATGCTAACTTCTCCCAAGCATGATCCCATTAATTAGTATGTTTGGAAACTAATTCCATTATTGTACTCTTTCAGCTTCCCAGGGATTCAAGTAAGACTGACTGACTTGCATTGTCCTAGATCCTANCTTCCAGCCTTGCTTATACTGTGTCATAGATTATTGTGCCTGCACTGAACCACTGGCTGTACAGGGAACCATGGAAGGGCTGGGGTTGGAGTGTGGCCAGTCAGGTTTTGAACCCCTCTGAGAANTTCTTGAAGATAGGAGTGACATTTCTTCCATCCCTCAGGAACCTCCCAATTGCAATGATTTCAGAGATTGAGAGTGGCCTCACTATGACATGGGACAGATTCCTCAGCACTGAGGGGTGCCTCCCATCAGGTTCCAGGGACGTGCAACTGTCTAGTTCCTTTAAACATACTCTAGTTTCATCTTCCTCTACCACGGATACATCTTCCTTGCTCCAGAAGCAATTTTCAGCACATTAGAGACTACTCTGGTTGTTAGGAATTAAATTTTCCGTAAGAAACAGAATTTAGGTACAGTGCACAGTGTGGTTAATCCTTCACCTGCCTACATTCTGCTTTTAAAAAATGTTTCCATGAGGAAAGCAATATAGACTTTTCTTATTTTAGATCTCCCCTTCTGTAAAACAGAGATATTATCCCTTTCTTTCAGCTTCACAGAATAATTTAAAAGAAAACACTCTTGAGCTTCTCAGCTAGTGGTACTAGTGAGGCTGAGCATGACAGCAAACTGCAGCAAACTGCTAGCTGCAATACCTGCACTGTAGATGAGCCAGGGCAGCACTGGGCTGCTAAAGATCAGTAGTCAGCTATGGATAGATCCTTCTTAATTAGGGGCTCATTTGCTCACCACACACACCAGGTCTTTTCCTTCTGCACGTTCAGAGAAGGGCAATGGGGCCCCTGAAGGGCCCGGAGCACGTGCCCTATGAGGAGCACCTGATGGAGCTAAGGTTGTTCAGTCTGGAGAAGAGGAGACTGAAGGGAGACCTCATTGCTCTCTACGACTACCTGGATGGAGGTTAGAGTTAAGAGGGGGCAGCCTCTTTTCCCTAGTGGCAAGAGACAGGACTAGAGGAAATGGTTTCAAGTGCACCAGGGGAGATTTAGGCTGGATGATAGATGCTTCTTCATAGAGAGGGTTATCAGACATTGGGAATGGTCTGCCCACGGCAGTGGTGGAGTTTCCACCCCTGGAGGTGTTTAAGCAGTGTGTGGACCTAGTGCTTAGGGGCATGGTATATTGTTGACCCATCGGTGCTGGGTCAAAGGTTGGACTGGATGATCTTTGAGGTCTCTTCCAACTGGATGTTTTCTGCAATTCTGTGACTATAGGTTTCATCTTTGAGCAGACTACACAAACACAAGAGACAGGCAGTGCCACCAGAAGCCCATTTCAAGGCACTGGAAACCTCTCTCTGCTACCTCTTACTTCCTTCCAGGGCCTGTCATAAGAACCCTCCCTGCGCATTTCTTCCTTAAATTCTCTGCCAAGCCAGGCCTCAAGATCCATTTCCACAAGACCCAAGCTGGAGAACATAGCTGAACTGCTTGTTATGTCAATGACCATGGCACTCACCAGCACAATAGACTAGTACAGTCTGAGCTGTTTGTAACCCTGGGCCTGTTTTGCTTGTGCAGTAAATGAAAACAGAAACAAGAAATGCATTCGGGCAATATTTTAGGCTAGCATTAATTCAGCATATATAGAGGCCTCCAGACTATTTAGAGTTCTCCAACTTTAAGTACTAGTGGTCTTCTATCAAACTTCCAGAGGTTTAACCCATCCTTCTTTCCAAATGACACTGCAGTGGCTGTGCTACTCCCGTACAACAGGGTTTGAGGCAGTACTAATTTTGTAAAAGTTGATCAGGCATAAGTTAGAGGGTAGGGACCTTAAAATGCCACTCTGCTTGACCTGTATCAGAATAATGCTACCTTCACAGTCCCTACTCCATTCTCAGGGTGTGACAAACAATGTGAGAGCTACAGCACCCAGTCTCTCCCCTCAGCTCTGCTATAAGACAAATCTGCAGCTCTTCATAACCACTGGGTATATGACTTTGAGATGGAGGTTTTGAATCCTTTTCTCTGAACATTATATGAAGCTGAGAGATGGTTCAAAGAAATAGTAAAACAGGAGCTAACATTTTCTGCTGGTTGTGTGCCCAGAGTTGGGATACTTCTATGCACAGGCCAGCAAGTGTTTGTGACATTGTCAGCAAGCTTTCTGCAAATCACTGTTCAACTAGTCAAAGTTGCAAGGAACAACTGAAAAGTGCAAGGAACAGCTTGGCATCAAGGTTTGCAGTCATAATCGTGCCAGTTCTTTCTAAGATGGAGCAGGATTCCAAAACATAGCAGGAGTCCTGTTCTGCAAGCCCCTACTTCACATATGGCATGGGCTGAGAGGTAAGAACTTCTGAACATCAGTGTGATGCTCACAGATCACCCTCACTGTCAGGACATTCTATAGAATTGATCTACACCTGTTCTGGGAGGCTTCTGCTAGATGGAGGAGTCAAGATGCTGTGGGAAGACAAAGTAGAAAAGCACAGTGCTCCAGTGCAAGTGTGCCACTAAGCACAGACAAAGAGGCCTCCAGAGCTGCCACATGCATGCTGTATGGGTACTGCCATGGTAAAGGGCTTGGATGAGTTCTTTTGAAGGAAGACTGTTTTCATCACTGCTTTGGCTCTACTTGGCACAGCTTCTCACTACATGACAAACATAAGAATTGTGTCAGATTGTGGACTCATTTGTGTAGGGACTTCAGCTTGCTTGACTCTGACATACATCAGTGTCATGACCAGGCATCCTGAGGCCATCTGTCAGAGCCCTGAACCATGGGCAGTTTTAAGATAAGGCATAAGGGAATGGAAAATATCTCTGAAGGATGGTAAAAACAAAATCAGAACAGAATAGTAAAGAGCCCAGAAAACAGAAGAGCAAGAACAAAAAAGAAGACAATCAAATGGGACAGAAATTGTCAGTGGTCTCATCAGAGACAAAAGCAACTGCTCTGTTGTTGCTCTGTCATAAAGAGCGGTCAAGGAAATAAAGTCAGCCTTGCAGCTCTGCATTTCACCTGGATGTGAAAAACTTTCTTGGGCTTTTATGATCTCAACTTTTATGATCTCACCCAGCTTCCTCGTGCTGGAAACAGTCTCCCTCTGATTTTTTTTCTTTTTTGGCTTTCCACACACGTAACTCATTAAAGATAAGGAAATACTGGGCTTGACTGTGGTGGATGAAGGGAACAGCTGGAGCGCACACAAAATGGCAGGTCTCATCTGATCCAGAATGCTTGCACTGCAGGAGAGCAACATAATGGAAGCTACTAATGCAGTACTTGAGTGAAGACAACCCTCGCGTAACACCCAACTGCGTGAATATCCACACTTATTATTTATATGCTTTGCAGTTCTTGCTTCTAATCCCACCTACAGCTGACACTGTGCCAATGCTATGGTTACAGATTGGAAAAATCAAAATATCATTTGACATTAAAGGAAGAAAATAATTAGCTTGCATAACAAAGTAATTCTACATTAAAGGGAAATCTACTCTACTCCTGGGACCTGAACAGCAGAAAGATTGTTAGGACAGATAACACTACGGTAGATGCTTAAAAGTAAATTTCCTGCTGTCTGCAGTCACCTGATGCCCAAACTGCTATGAAGCTCAAAGAAATCAGAATACTCTTGCTAGAAACCAAGTTATCCATGCTAGTTGTAAAAATGCTCTTTGGCAAAATAATACAATCAAGAGATTCTCATAAGTCAATAATCCTGTTAAGAAGAGCTGTCAGAATGTGACCCTATTACAGAATAAGGCAACTGATATACTTTTAAACTTATCCCACAAGTAGAGAAGCCCATTTGCCATTCCACAATTTCGACAAGAAGGTCAATGTGGACAGCAATAATGCAGAAATGTCCAAAGTTTGGGGTGACAGACCAAAGTAAGCATCAAAACAAGTCTGAACAGTAAAGACCCAGCAGTGGTAAGTGCTCTTTTTCCCCAGATGTGTGTTAAAACATTGACATTAAAATACAGCTTACAATAGAAGACAATCTTTAGCCTCTGTTTAGTCTTATACTTTTCCTTGTATAAGAAGATCACTTATCTAATCTTCAGGCTACCTAATGGACTTGGGCTTTGCTACCCTCAAGAATTCAGTGCTGATGACAGGGAGTTCACATCATGTGTGGGTTAGCTGCAAAAAAAAAAAAATCTATTAGGGCTATAGTAGGAAATGCAAAATAGCTTTGCACTAGAATCCAGTGGTGTGGGGGAAGTGGATTCCTCTGTCTGTGCAGTGGGAAAATCTTTATTCAGCATTTGACTACACCATTGCCTTTCATGAACAGCACACACTGCCATATGTTTTCTTGAAATACTGGCCCAGAAAACTATGCTTCCTGGTGCCTCATTCAAAACACAGATTGGTTGATGCTAACATCCCTGCTGGGACCCAGTGTCTGCTTCTGTAGGAATGATGAGAGAGTAAAGCCATTTGGCTTACTTCCCTTGGATGGGATTTTGTAGGAACCTATTAACAGCAGGAATTTCAGTAATGACCCCTATATAAGTATATACACACATACAGGACTCATTTTAGCATGAGCTATAGGATGAACCAGATGATCTAATTTTTATGGTTTGGATGAGAAGCAAGATGGAGATTTACACCCTTCATTACATTTGCCACGTGAAGTTTAAATCAGCACCTAGGACTGCATGCAGCCAAATACTCAGCAGACATTCCAGCGTGTCCCAGATCGTCCTCTGTGTTTTATCCCAGTTCAGACACTGCAAGCTCTCTGATGAAATAAATGAAGTAGAAAATCATTCACAGGATCAGTTATGCAAAAGTGCACAACATGCATCTTCCTTTGCTTGTAGCGTTTCTTGCTCCCAGGCTGAGATCAGCCATGACAGCTGCAGTCCATAGAAGCGGAAGAGTTTGAGCTGGTCCAAAATGGGTTTGGGAAGCTACAGACTTGAGCTGCTCAGCAGCTTTGCAACAGTTCACACTATGCTATTGGCAGCATAACTAGTAGCCACATTTTTACTTCTAAAGGATTTCAGGAAAGATCTCAGTGTCCAGTATTCACACAGGCTAGAAGCTGTACTGCTGTTACACATCCGCTGGCAACAGAATATGCTCAAAAACTGACTTGAATAATTCCGGTGTCAGTAACAGCCCAAGGAAGAGTCAGTTCTGGTTCCTAGCCATAGTTTGCAATACACTTGCTGTTATCAGAGAGCCCTCCTGTGCCATCATATACACACGATACAGTTTGAACTGCCCCCATACCATCTGACAGAATTTGGGTTCTACTCACTGCCAGGAATTTTGTGGAGAGGAGAAGCAAGTCATGTTACAATGCAAGTTTTTGCATATACATAGAGTAAATCAATACAAGCCCTTTTTTTGCCTTCTAATTCAATTCCTGCAAGCTCTTCATTAATCCTCTTTCCAGAACATTTGATGTTGCAATAAAACATTTTGTTGTGAGCACTTTCCAAGTGAAAAGAAACTTCTGTAAAATAAATCAACTGATATTTCAAAGCACCTTATCCAGTTTTGAGTGTTATGTCCTGACACAGCAGAGACTGCAAGTGAGCCACCAAGGTTGTTAGACAACTGCTTAAATTGAATAAACTCTTAATTGCTGTGCTCCACGAAGGTTCATGCTATTTACTCTCTCAAACACAAAGGTCACATTCTCAGCATCTATTCCAATGACTTATGATGCCTTTTACAGGACATCATACATTATGAGTGTATCAAGACACTGGTTATTCTCCCTACCCTTTGTTTTCTCCTTTGAGCTGTGAGGTGAGGATTCAGGCAAGGGAAGAAGCATCTTTGAGGGGAGCAAAGGATAAAAAACAAGGAACACCCTACCCCCTCTGAGAGCTACAGGTAGGAGTCAATTGATCTAAAAGGACTGTAGTCCTAAAAGTTAAATCAGCACCCTGGAAATGATCTTTGGTTAATGTCTGTCTTTCTTCCTTTGCTTTTTTTTTGGTATTTCAGACAGGATTTGAAGTAAACAGACTATGCTAACACTACAAGACTGTTACTCCAATCATTTCCAGCGCAAATGAAATAAAAAAGACCTACAGAAAGATGTCCAATTTGACAGAGCACCTTGAATTCCAATCCAAGGACTAGCACATGGGGCTGTGTGCTGTCAACACTGCTGGTTAACACTAATTCAGCAGAACAGCCTATTTAGCCTTTGGAAACCGTTTATTTATTTATACTTCTGAGGCCACAGCAAATAGCCATTGAATACAATGCAATTCCCACATCATGCTCCAACACCATTAGAAGCACTGCTAACTGCAGGAACCCCGTTTACACCTGCTCTTGCAGCCTGCAATGCCAGGGACATAAAAGCACTACCTGTTCTACAGGCTGTGGCAATAAACTTCATTTTAGTAGTGTGATGCAATGCTCTGTGATGTGTGCACAGAACACTGATTTATGTGAATGCAACCCCAGCATATAGCTCAAAGCTCTCACTACTACCCAATACCAACTTGCTTTTTATACCTAATTGCACCACATTTGTATTTTTACTCAGCCTGAGTGCAAAGTGAGTTGATTGCTAGAAATTTGTAGCCAACTTGAGTCCTGAACACATATCTTCAGCAGTACTTTTTCTTAAATTTAATGAAGGATAAATAAGTGTTAAGAATAAGATTAGGAATATATTGCCTTAATCAATACATTAGGCTCAGTCAAGTTCACGTCTCATTTGCAATCCAGTACCTACCTGACTTCAAATTCTCAGCTAAGTTTTCCCAGTTTTCATTTTTAAAAAATGATCTTATTTTATTTGGCACAATCACAGGATTTGCAATACTGTCTCTCCCTCATCTGTATTGACACATTCAGCTGCAGCCTGTATTGCAGTCACCCTTTCCTACATCAGTTCAGCTGTATCATACTCAAGAGGAAATCTGTCTCTCTTCTGATCATCTTAAAGTCCAGCTGGAAGGTGTAACCACAGTAGAATACTCAGACATAAAAACAGAGTCTAGCTCACCAAATTATTTGCTAAGCTTTGCATGGTTTGAGGTTCAGGTCTGGCCAGTGCTACTGCTACAAATAACTATCTCAGAATACACTTTTCCATCATACAAAGGAGTTAGGAGTTAGCTTTTACACTTAGGTAACAGATACTAAATAAAATTGTCCCATTTTTACCTTGCTCCTTGATGTGAAAGCAGAGTTTGTAAACAAAAGTTTGCAACATTCAGTTACCTTGCCCATAAACAGTAACACAGCCATTGATTGCTACTTGATGCCACACAGAACTATTAGTTCATCCTGCTGTCCAGCACTAGTCTCAGAGAGGGTACTTAACATACAAGGGCACTTACTTCATGTCCACTCTGGCCAAATTTCCTGCATTTCCCACGTGGAAGAGGCTCTAATCTGGGTATTGAAACAATGGGGAAACCTAAAAGAGAAAAACAATTTTCTAAGAATCCATACGGCAACCCAGGGAGTCCATTTGAAAGTCAATCTTAAAACATGTTATTATCTGGATGATGTTTCTAATTGAATCATAGAAAAAGTCTCAAAAAACATAAGAGAAGGATCACAAGCAAAACAGTAGACTTCAGTAGGCACAGATGAAGGGGGTTTTAGCTTGGAGAAGTTATTTTTAGTAGAGCAACGAGCAGAATAGGAACAAAGACAACCCTTCCTACTTTGAACTGTATGTGAGACAACTTGACTCTGCTGCTACTTCTGTCCTTGGATGGAATTAACTAGTGGTAGTATTCAAACACTACCACAGCAGCATTAAAACTGCCAGAGGGAGAAGGGAGCAGTCAGGCACCTAAAAGCAGTACAGCAGCAGACCCCAAGAGCTTGCATCCAGTCTTGCTGGTTTGTTCCACTCTGACTGGTCATTCCAGTGGCCAGTGTTCACAGCAGCAACTGGGCACCTCTAATTTGACCTTATGGGTTGTGGGGGTAACAGAGGGCTGCCTGCTCATTGCCTTTCACTGTGATTGAGGCAGTGGGTGGCAGGGGCAGTTGCATTGCCCCACTGTGCACCTGGGAGACACTGATGGCAAATGTATGGGTGAGGGTGGGATCATGGGCAGAGAAAGCCCCAGTTCAAAGATGTGCAT
This sequence comes from Ramphastos sulfuratus, assembly GCA_013399055.1. Lineage (NCBI taxonomy): Eukaryota > Metazoa > Chordata > Aves > Piciformes > Ramphastidae > Ramphastos > Ramphastos sulfuratus. Next base: position 296,934 of record WBNM01015590.1, on the reverse strand, counting down.
CATAAATAACCAACTCTCAGGTAAGTATTGGAGAGGAGAAAAACGGACCTGTGATTAGGTCTGGTTGTTTTGAAAGCTTTCCTCTCCATATACTCTTCAAAATAAGGCATTTCTGAGTAGGCCTTGTTATACTGAGGGTGAAGGAGGGAAGAGAGGAAGGAAACCAAGTGGAAGAGAAAAATGCTTCAACTGACAGTGACTGAGAGGGAGAGAATTGCATAGTAACATGCCATCCATCTGCTGGGCAAGATTCATTATTCACAACTCAGTCATTTGGTTCTAAATTTTAAATGTCATCTAAAGTGCTTTTTGAATTCATCAGTTTAAAAGGTATTTACCGAGAAGCAAAATATTGTGTTATTACTCAGTGGCACTGAGGGCTGCGGGGTGGCAGGCAGTGTTGTTGGGTGACAGAGCAAGAAGGCAGCCAAACTGAAATGGCTTAGTTGCTATTTGGGGGCAGCGCTGCAGCTACAGTGCTTGCTGGTCCCTGTAGCTGCCTGTGATTATATTCCAACAAGGTGCTCACAGATTTGAGTCATACATGAACAAAGAAGGAACATACCTCATTTGCTGCCTCATACCAACCTTTATACCAGTTCCCACCAGGGCACCTAACTTAAGCACCCTGGAAATCTAAAACACATACTCTACCATACAGGGTTTTAAATTTGAGGGAGTTTTATGCAACACTCTGGCACTCCCGTAGGTAATAGTAAACTCTCAGCCATAATATCTGAAATTAGGTCTAAAAGAAGACACAAAACTTTTTATCTGCCTCAAATGAAAAGGCTGAGACATAGGGTGATGAGGTTTCTGGGCACCTGAACTTCCTCTGCTCCCCACTCAAAAGCCTGGCACATTGCCATTAGCACAATCATTCCTGTACTGATGTCTCCTACTCACACAGCCATTTCTTTACTAGCAAACCCATGTATATTCTTGAGATATATAAGCTACATATTGTGAGGTGGTAATAGCTTTGTAATGGCATTCATCTATCATAGATTTTAAATATCCTTTCTCTGCCCACTGCCCCATTTCCAGTGGTTCCCCTTGTCATCAGACACAAACATTTCTGAGAAGCTTCAGTGAGGCACATCTGGGGAAAAAAAAGTGCAGGAGAAGAACCAAGATGAAAATCTTCCAGGCATATCTTCGTAGTCTTATCAGTGAGTCTGAGCCATATGACTGAGGTGAAATTTGAGCTGACTCAGACATGAGATTTGATGCCTTGTTCATCATGTGGCATCAGTAATTTTGTGGAAATTACTTTATTCCTTTCTTAAATCCATGGAGATTATTAAAAAAAAAAAAAAAGCAAGGAGCTTTAAAGAGATCTGGGGCATAATGAATACCATGTAGGAGAACTGGAAGTGGTAATACAGAGATTCTTTCTCCTTTTTGTCTCTACTGCTCCCATTCAAAGCCCAATAGCATGACAAAAGACTCCCACAGACTTTGGTAGACTTTGAATGACTCATAAACCCCAAAATTTTCTGTGGTTGAGCTTAATTTCTTCCACTAACTACAGACACAAAATTTCAGTTCTACTTTGGCTCTGAGTCTGCATAAAATATGCTTCCATTTTTATTTTAATCACTTCACTCATGGAATAATAGAATTATAAGGATTATACAGAGCAATAATCCTCAGCAAAGCAATGTTCAAATATTAAGCAACTCTCAGAGAAGATAGCTCAAGTATCATTATCCTAATTTTCCAGAGCAAGGATGGGAAGACACAACTTGAAAGCAAAGGGCTTCTTCCCAGGAGGATTTATGTTAGGAATCACACGCTTAGGGCTGACTTGGGAGCTCCTCTCTCATGGTACCCTGGAATGAATGCTGTGTTTAGTGCCTAGCCTCATGCCTGGCCCAATGCTCTCTCCTTACGCCCATGGCACTGTTCCTTAAAGCTCTTCCTGGCCAAATACAGCATTTACCAGCACTGCTGCATTTTTGAATAAGGAACAAAATATTAAATACCTGTGTCACAAAGCCTGTGAATCCTCTCTGAACTGGTCCCTCCAGGATGAACTTTACTCAGCACTTAGAAGTCTAAGATTAGGGTCCCCAAGGCAGGCACATCAGATGTAATTACACAGCCTAAAGTGCCCTGTAGTTGCTGATGCAAACAGGCAAGATGTAGAAGACATTATCCTCTACTTTGCAGTGCAACATCAAAGAAAGACCAGTAGCATGCCCAAGGTGTGGAGAGGCCAGGATTTCAGCTGTCATCCTGACACTAGGCTCAATATTTTACCGGTAAGATAAAGCCATTTGTCACTATTTTAATGCCCAGACATTTAGGCATATTGAAGGGCTTTCTTTGCAGCACTTTACATGTGCTTGAGGCACTGCCAAGTCACCTTCTTCAGAAGTAAGACACATGCACTGCTGCTTAGGAGCCACAGGTGATGCGGTGGAGTAAACAAGTGATGATCACATGGAAGGAGGAAGAAAAGAGAAGCTGCTGTGCTGTGTTTACTGAAATAATACTCTTGAATAAACAAGTTCCAGAAAATTAGAAAGCAGGGACTTGATTATTTTCCAGACTGAACTGCACAAGATCACACACATTAAGGAAGAAAAAAAAAAAAAAAGCTGAAAGCCAAATGCAAGTTTTAGTGCCTGGAGATCAGCAGCAGGAGATAAAATATTCCTTAAATAACAAAGACAATAATTCACAAGAATTAGACTCTCCAGTGAATTATGGGATTCCTCTTTCAGTAAGCTAGCAGAAATATGATGCTAAAATTTAAATGCACTCATCCATCATCGATTCTGCTTCAATAGATTTATGGATATATACATATTTTACCATTTTTTGGTATTTTTATAAGCCTGACACCTGTAGGGGGACACTGGGACTTGAAATGCACCAAAAACTACAGAAGATATTAATTATACTCTAACCTCAGTTGCCTTCCCTCCCCTTATCCTGTATTATAGGCCTGGAGAATACTTTTAAGCTCATAAAAACATAAAACAAGGTACAAAGGAAGCTTAAAGTTATTATGGCACTTTGAGGATGGGGAACAGAAAGATACTGGCAGACTGACCTTAGATCCCCACAAAAACTTTACATGACTAAATCCAAGCAACAGCCATTAAAAAAAGTTGATACAATGGGCTCTGAGCAAGGCACCTAAAATCAAGTAACTAACTTTAAAAGTGGTATCATTAACTTCAGTGGTGAATATTGACGTGCAGAAAGTTACAAAGTCTTACTAGGGCACGTTATAGACATACACATTTTTATGATGCTGGATAAATCTGACAGAAAGACACATATAACAAGATATGCAATGACTTGTTAGCAAGGAAAGTAAGGAAATGAACCAACCAATAGCCCCATTTCCAGTGCGTAGTCCCCTGTGCTAGCACATGCACAGGGACTAACTCATTGTGAACCAATGGCTGAAGACTGTATTTCACAGATCAGTAAAAATCTCAGTACAGAGATGCTTCTGTAAATTGAGGATGGGGATTTGATGCTGGGGTAGGGAGACTGTGTTATTAAAGAAAAGGCTGCTACATGACTTCATGCTCCAATAGCCTTTTAAGGCTACAGCTTTGGATTTCATTACATCCAGTCTAGCTGTAGGCTCTTAATGAAAAAAAAGTGGTCCTGTTCCCACCACATGCTTTGACAACCTCCTTTGCCTCAGGTTGTGAAACTGTGTAGAGCATGGATCCAACTCACTGGAGCTCATAGAGAAGCCACCAAAATAAAAATGACATTTTCTTCCAGTTCAGCAAGCTGATTCAACTGCATGTGGTCAGACAACTGGGCATGGCAGATGCAGAGCATGGAGTGAGAGGCACAGATCTCCTATCCGCCCTTGCCTGCTGGAGCATTCTTCACTTACATTTGGTTCAATGTAAGGAACACCAAATGTCCCAACAGCAGGGAGAAGTTATATTGTCAGGGAGAAGTTATATTGTCTAACACAAAAAATTAAAATCTATAGGTCAGTTATAGAGCACTGAGCACACTTCCTGATTTGTGAGTGCTTAAGTTCATAACTTTACATATACTGCATATGTACATAAAAGATAAAGTTCTCTGGACGTTCTTTCCAGTGAAAGTGGTTTACATAAGGACACAAATACATATTCAGCTGACAGCACCAACAGCTCTGTACATTTCAGAGGATATACTTGTAAGCAGGTTTTCTAACACATGCATCTATGCTACTGACAAAAATCTACTATATCTTTTGATGTAGGCCAAATAATATATCTCTTGTCTTTTCCACCTCCATCCATACCCTTTCTCACCCAAAAAGCTGTCCCTAAACCATGCAATTGCCCGAACTGTATCAATGGGCAAATCAGAGAGCTATATCCATCATTTCTTTCTGTTGACTACCTGTATTGCTAGATATATTGTCAACTAGAGCTCACAATCAGGAAGAAGATTTGCATGGCTCTAATCGTATTGATACTGATGAAATTTGAGACACATGCTAAAAGGGACCAAATTTATGATTTTATTCTTTATTGAATAGTTACTGATAACATAAATTGGCAGGAGAATACACTGCTAGGAAAAAAAAACCACACCTCTCTTAATGTTAAATCAATGATTCATTTACTCTCTTCATGATTAATTGTAAAGTATTTGGAATTCTAATGACTTTTGTGGATGCAATATCATTTAATCAAAAGGAGAAAAGATCTGATCTGCATTGAGATACTGATTTTTCTCCTATGTCAGTAAAACAAAGAACTATTTGCTTCCACTGTTCCAAGTACTTGGGAAAGCAGACAGAATCAGTATGGAAGCCTGGACACCTCAGTAGGGGAAATTTGCAGCTGTTTTTCTTTCAGAAAGCTGTGTCTATCTCTTTGCTACTGTACAAATAACATATGACCAAAACAATGGATTGATTAACACCAAAGTGCTGGCCAGAGCTGGCCTCAATCTGAAGCATTCTCAATTCAAATGGAATTCCAGATTCTCAGCTCACCTAACAGCTAGTTAAAACAAAGACCACACCCCAGAAGGTGCCCCCACTAATTTGCTGACTGACACTGAGCTTAAGTATCTTTCTGTCTTAGCATAAACTACAGCTGCTATCCTCCTCCCTGTGGATCCTCCTTTCCAAGGGGTAGATTAACACCAAGCCCAGGCAAAGCATCATCATGGCCAGACTTGCATTGCCAGGGGGCCCCTTCAGATGCATAGACATTTCTCAGGACACTGTGTAAGCTTTAACTACACAGTGAAGCACACTGATTCCTAGCATTTCTCACCCTTCTTGGTCCCTACACAGCTTTGTTTCAGTGTGTGAATGGGGTGAGGTCACCAAGTCTGTTCTTCAGGAGTCCTGTGGTATTGCCCACCCAGGCAGCCCACGATATAATACAACATCCCAACTCCTGCAGGATCCTTGCTGCTCTTGCTGAACTGGGAAGTCAGAGTTAGAGCAGTGTGCCTGTGCCCTAGCCTGGCCACTCTTCTGCCCTTCTGCAGTCGATCACACAACTATGAATTCAGAGTGGTTTTGCTGGCAGAGGGCTTCAGAAAGGAGGGCACACAAAAAGAAACTATGATGCCACTTCTCATCATCTACAATGGTTCTGCCTTGTGACAGATCCTCAGGATCTGCTCGGGGACAAGGTGGTCATCACAGCTGGTTCCCAGGGGAGAGGCCTCTCATGAGGCTTGGACATGGAGTACCCTTCCCCTCCTCTGTCACCAGTTATCTCTGGAGGAGCAAAGTTTCTGCTCCTCCAGAGATATTTGTGTGGCAGAAGGCATCAGGCAGCCTTCTGTGTCCAAGGAGATCTTTGCTAATGTGACACAATGTGAAAAAAAAACTAACACAAAAAAAGAAAGGCTGCTAGTATCAGCACCAAGGGGTCTGACTGGCTCAATCCAGTGCACATTGAGTGCAGTGAGTGGGAGAAGTTACAAAGCATCTAGTAAACTGGGCAAAGGTTGAAACTGGGACAAGAACTGCAGCCTTGGGTAACACTTCCTTCACGTTCAGTATCTGGCTTCTCCTCTCCTTGGCTTCTTTCCTTCTGGCATTTCCCTCCTGTTTCCAAAATGTAAAGACCTGTTGTGTCTCAGCCCAGGAATCCAAGCAGCTAGGAAGTGCCAGGCCCAGCCAGCATACAGGAAGGAAATTGAAAGCAGATTGCTGGGGATACAAAGGAAAGCTGAGTGGTCTCAGCTGAGCAGAGCAGGTGCATGCCACCCCCTTTTCCAGCCCTAGAGGCTAGTAGACCTGAAGTAAGAAACAGAGATCAGAGCTACCCCCTGCATGCAGAACGTCTTGTGCACGTCAGGCCCATGTCTGCACTGTGCATGTCACACTGAAGCTTTCAGTTCACTTCAGGCAAGGCTTTCATTACCTGCCTAGCTCTGGGATGGATCCTGTCCTGTTTGGTGCAGCAAGTGCACTCAGGGAAAGCTGGCAGAGCCTCCACTGTGGTGTCAGACATACTGTTCAGGTTACATGAGTGCATTGTTCTCAGCCTTACAGCTTTCTGAAGCTTGCATCCCATCTCTCTTCAGAATGGCTGCCTGTTGTGTTTAAAAAGGAGTATGGTCCCAGTGCATATTGCAGATTGCTTCATAGAAGGCAGCACAGGAAGAGCAATGTTCTTTTTTTAAGTAGGTCTGACCGATGTTTGCCCACTGCCAGCCCATGCTGGCAGGTGAGAGAAGGAACAAATGAGGACTTCATCTACTGCTAGAGCCCTGAGCTGGGATTGAGTATGAGGATGCCAGCTTGGCACTGCACCCTGTTGCGATGTGATGCCACTTGCAAAAGCGCAGCTGAAAAAATGCCAGACATCTGTGCCCTCACTGTGTGAACCAAAATGGAAAAGAACCAAATATTTTTCTTCCCACTGTGATTTATAAAAAGCTCTTGTGTGATCTAAACTGACACATGAAACGACAGCCTCCTATTGATTATTGTTAACCTAATTTAGATGATGCTAATTGTCTTGGACCTCTGTAATTGTGCACAGAACTTGGTAGCAGCAGTAGGATAGAATTATCATCAGCTTCATGGGGCTAATGTTCTGCCAATACCATATTTGACCTGTATTTTCAACATAGCTGAACGTTTCCTGAGTATTCCAATCTCAGAATTTACCTTTCGCACATGATTTTTTTAATTTCCTTTGACATTTTCTTCCAATTCAGATATGCCACATACAAGTTACACTACCACAGGTTCTCCCTGCCCACCTCGTATCTCTTCACCAAAGTAGTGTCCTCACCAGTTTTGGTCAGCTGTCTACCTAGGTGTCCAAGTTTAGGGCCACAAGCTACCCAGGACTGGAGGACAGAAATGCCACTTACTCCTTTTGAAGAGTAAGAATGAAGATACTGCACAGCCATTGGAAGTTTGAAGGGAGATTCTATTTACAGGTGCATATATGCAAAAGGCAATCATAGAGTCATAGGATGGTCTGGGCCAGAAGGGACTTCTAGAGGTCATCTAGCCTGGCCCCCCTCAGTCAGCAGGGACATCCCTGCTAGACCAGGTCACTCAGGGCCCGGTCAAGCCTCACCCTGAATGTCTCCAGGGAAGGGGCCTCAACCACCTCCCTGGGCAACCTGTTTCAGTTCTCCTCCACCCTCATAGTAAAGAATTGGGTAGAAGGAATACATTCACAAGCTAGGCCAAGTCTATTGGACTAAAACCTTCTAGAATCCTCCACCCTTTCCACCCTCAGCAGGCCTGAGAGTAGCCCAGAACTGCCCTCCCCAGCTTAGGCCTACAAGGCAGGCTGCATGACACAGCTCAAAATTTCCTGGCAGCTAGAAGCCATCTTCCCCACACAAATCACAAGGTAAGTAGGGATGCACGCTCTTCCTGGAGAAAAGATGTGAAGAAAGGCAGGGAGGAGAAGAGAAGAGAGCGGTATCAGCCAGGCACTGCCTTCATAAGCTATGATACCAAAAAGCAGAATAGAGTAACAATGTAACAACCTGGGGTGACCAGGTCTGTCCCCTGGAACGGGACTTGTAGTTTTCTTAAGGGAACCTGGGACCCCTCAAACAACCACACTAGGGAAAGATTCACCTCCTTGCAACCTTGATCTAGCTCACCTCATCACTTCTTTAAATGTATGCAGGAAGGGAAGAGTGTTTTCTTGTGCCAGGAGGATCAAGACACAGCAGTTCTGGTTTGAGAGAGGGAGAGAATTCATTACTGCCCGTGGCAGATTGTCTGCAAAGGTTTCAGTACCTTCTGAGTATGACACTGATGTCTGATATGTGAAGTTCTGCATACTGAAGCATATGTGAAGCTACTGTCATACTGCATATGACAGTACCACAAGGCAAGAAGGTCAAACATGGCTCAAGTCATTTAAGGCTTAATGAAGCAAGACTTAAATTCCATTTGACAACCAACAATGGGAAAGCAGAGACTAGCAAACCCAACTGTAAAAGCACCACTTGATACGTGGACAGATACACTGTGCATTAATTGAAGTCTACAGATGGTGGTCCCAAGTTAGACTTCTTGTCAGGAGCCATATAGTTGTCTAACGATTCTAAAAGCACCAAAGGCACAGATAACAGTCCTGCCCCTGAACGTTTTTGTACATTTTTCATTAGCGACAGATGAAAGAACCACCTTAGCTGTACCTGCTGTTTCCACAAATATTTTAGAGCCTAACACAACTCTACATTGTAAAGCGGAATAATAAGCACCAAGTGTGCTTGCCCTTTCCAAGAAGACGGATGTAATCCATGACGGTTTGCCCAGCAGGTTCTCCCAGTTTACCGGTTCCTCTCCCCTCCAGGTCAATTTCAAAGAGAATCTTTTCCACCTCCTATCAAGCCTGAGTGGGCAGCCAGCTTTTTCAATTACAGCTGAGCTCAAGAAGCTGAACTGCAAGGTAGTTTAAGGCCCTTAACTCAATTTATTGAACTCCGAAGTTAGCAAAATGGGGAGGTTTGTGGGGAAACAGAGGAAAAAAAAATCTTTTTCAACTATTCTTTCAGCCCTCTATGCTAGGTACTTTTTCATTCTGGTGTTTTAAATGTGTCTGTTGCAGTCACATTCACATGGAAGTGTCCTTTACAAGTTACATGCAATGCAGTAAGGAAAACCAGTAACTGCTGCTCAGAGTAAGCACAGGGAAGTATCGTCACCTCAACCTGGGCAGTGCATGGCCTGCAATAGGCCAGCTCACCCTCTTTCTGCTTAATAGAAGTCTGTACCACATGAGTATTTTCCTAGGCCTCTTACTTACAGCATCAATTGTGTTTTTAGAAAACAAAACAAACAACCCAGCTTTCTAAATGACTCCTTCTGAAAAATGTGAAGAAATTAATCCAGCGCTGCACCTGGAACTCACTGTGGAGGTCCTGAGCAAGGAACTCGCTGCTTGTGGCCATCACTGCCCAACAGAGGCCCCTAAACATTAGCATTCAAAGTCATCACTAGATCATAAACTGGTATTCCAAGAATATCCAGAAGGGCAAACCCAGGAATAGAGAAAGAAGCCCTTCTCCCCAAATGCAATTTTCTTTTTTCATTTTCATTAGAGACAACTTTTCAAAATACTATGTTATATATCACAACACACCCAAAGCCTGAGTTTTAATCCAGCTCTTTATCATTCATAGTAGGAGACTATTGGAGAATGAGCTAGTTTACTAAAGTAGGTAAATTCCCTGCCAAAGACTATGATGACTGCAGGGTAAGGCCTTTGTTGAGCTTGGCAGGGGGAGTTTCGTACTGTGTGCTTCCACAAAGAGCCTGCTAATTCTTGCTACATATTTAGTCAATTTAATATCTTGGTTCAGCAGAAAAGTACTTATGCAAAATGCACTGGACTTCAGAAATCTTATATTAACAATGATCCACATACCACACACCCATTTGTCTCATCACTCCTAAACTACTGTGGCACAGTCTAGGAGGAGTTGTGCACTTCCTTGCCATCAAATTAGGACCATGAAGGATCGCTGCAGAAAACAGTATGAATCAAAAAACATACATACACAAAAATGTTTCATGAAATTGTCAGCCCCTCTGCAATCTTGTATCAGAGATGAAAATAAAAAAGTCCCTAATGATTAAAGCTTGTCTTTTTTTCTGGAAAGAGAAGTGTCACTTATTTAAAAATAATCTTTTATTTTACCTTGATATTAAAGGACAATTTATAATTTAATTTCCATCCCCTGGAAAGCCTTCTAGAACCATTTTACTGGATATGGAAACCAGACTATGAAAGCAAAAGAATTTAGTGAAAATGTAAAAATCCCTTTGTTAAGGCAATCTCATCTGATATTGTTGTGTTCTGATTGGTGGAAGCAATACCTGCATTTGACTGCAACAGTGATATAAGCGAACTTTATAGAGAACAAATAAATTAAATTATACTTATGCTACTATTTATTTAAGTCCTGAAGATGACTTACTTGGAATGTATTCACATAAATTTTTGGAGAAGGTGTATCAAAGATTAATTGAAATATTAAATCAATTTTATGACTACAGGGGAGAATGCAGTTCATCCCTGTTTGTCACTGTATACAATAAAGCAGTACAGCTTAAGACTCTGATTTACAAGTAGTGGAGGAAAGAACCTGGACACTAGAATACTGCTGAGTATCTCTAAATTAAAGGATCTGAGGGAAAAAAAAAAGGAGAAAAAAATTTAAAAAGTAAAAAAAAAGGAAGCAATTCTTATCTACTGCTATTAGACTGGCACTACATGATATATGTAAAAGATATAAATTATAAAAAGGACATGCATAATGAGATTTTTCGGGAGCTTTCAGATAAGCCTGATTCTGTTCACATTGCACTTCCAACTCAAGGAGAGTTAAGTCATGCTCACTGTGTTTCTAAAAATCACACTTTTTATTCGAATTGCCTCTTTCATTTTTTATCCTCTTTGTCCCCTCTCATTTTTTATCACCTGTGAAATAACCTACAAGGTGAGAAACTACAACTACAGGTGCATGTCCTCCATTATGTTAAATTATATAATTTCTAGTGAGGTGAGGAATAATCTCCAGGATACGAAGACTCACATTGAACTTGAACTTCATACAGATGTCAAAATGGTTTAAAAAAAAAAATTGCAGGGACATAACTCTGCCTTATTCCACTGTGATCTCATCCATGCTGATGCTGCCTCATCAGTATGTATCAATGCAATACAAACAAGTGTCTGGAAACAAGACTTTTGCATTTCTCTCATTTCTGGTTGTTTGAACCATCTGAAAAATTTCTATTAACCTTCTGTGACTTTAGGGCTAACCCTCTCTGGTTCCAGTTAACACACTCTTTCCTCCGACCTCTCCCTCATCTTTTTCTGTTTGCTAAATGGTAAAAAGTTGTGTGCTTAGCTACTACACTTCAGCCTCCTTGCAGTTCAGGAGTTTTCCTGGCACGTAACAATGATGGGATTGCTATGTATCCCATCACAGAAATGATGTATACAGCATCAATGGAAAAGGTACATAAATCAAGGTGAGAGATCAAAGCTATATAATATTATAAATAACTGTTAACTTCCATTAATGTGAATGATCTTTAACAAAACACGGCTGATGTTCAGTGTGTCACCAACTGCCCTCACATACAGTAAAATTGTTTAAGATGTGTTGAACACACTGAAACACTCAGAGAAAACAGGAATGAAATTTGTGATAAAACAACAAAATTGCCCAAGTCCAGCATAAGCATGAATGTCTTGGGAGAGAACATTGCACCAGGATCTGGATTTTTTGCGTGCTTTCTGTTAAAATAGGATTGTACTGACACAGACATTGATCTTAACTACCAAACACCTACCTCCTTGCTCCTGCCACATTTTCCTAGTCAATGTTTCTGATTCTGGCTCTGGTGGGTGGTGTTACTTTGGAAAGATTACAAGTACAGAGCAGAAAAATTAGTAGTTTTGTAGCCCCTTAGTTTTAAAACTTGCTTCTTGGTTTAAACTGAGATTTGCAGCAGTGGGGCAGTCTGTGGTTAGAGGGTATCAATACAGCTCTATTGATTCCATTCGGAGCAATGCCAATTTATTAGAGGTGTGAACCTGGTCTTTTATTGTATCCACAAGCTAGGCTGTACATGGCTGATCAAGCTCCCCTGACAGCACTAAGAAAGTCAGGGCAAAAATATCTTTGATGATAGAAGATTACTTAACATCACTGAAAACCACTAGACCTAGAAATATAGTTGAAACAAATTATTCCTGTCTCTGTGTTTTGTCTCATATGTCACGGTGTGATCTAAGTGCATGTGTGAATTAAACTAGTAGAGTTATGCACTCTCAGAATAGGTGATATAGAATGAGCAACTACTGTGACAGTGGGCTCAGAGCTTACAATCATATTTGTAAGCCAACCTCTGCAGACAAGTATTATAGATCAGAAACACAATGAAATGTCAGGAGCTATCTAGATGGCCATGCACTGGTGATTTCTGCTGAAATAATGGGCTAGAGTGAGGTCTACCCACATGAGCAGGCAGTATGTGTATTTATTCTTTCTTGGTGAGCTAGAAATAGAAGCATTGGCTAAATGCTGATAATCTGCTCAGTTTGCAAGCCACAATAAGAAAGGACAAGTTCCCAGGGCTCCTTGCTGATGACTTCAGTGCATGGATAGTTGAAAAGCTAATAATATAGAAAAATATATTTATTGTAGAAAATAGAGTCTTCATCAAGGCATCTTACAACAAACATCTGTTGCCTTTGGTCATACTCAATTCAGCTTGGAATAGTGAGACAATGCCAGCTGAAGTGGGTTAATAATTTAGTGCATTTAAGAAATGTCTCCTATTTAATTTCTAATGACTTGTCTGGAAAAGGCCTCTGACCATCTTTAGCTTGTCATTAGAACTTACTGAGCAAAGGTTTTCAGTATGTTGCTTTCTCATATCCTGGTATATGAGTAGCTCTGAGAGCACAGGGAGGTCTCAGTCTTTGTATCCTTAGCTGGCTAAATGGATCCTCAGAATCATGTTTCTACCTGAATATGCAGAATTGCAACACTTCATATTCAGTTCTCTGCAGCAGCCCTCAAGGACACCCTCTGAGTCATTACAAAGTTTGTGCAAAAAATGGTGTAAACAAAGATACTGTAAACTCTCATTTTCACAGCTCAGCTGCAATATATTCCTGGTGATAATGTAAGTGTAACACACGTATTACTTTTATAAGCTGTTCTGCAAATAAAAGGCAATGTACTTCAGTTTCTGAATGAGCTCTTTGTATATGTTACTGCTTTAAACTCATATTAGTACCCATGGTATATATGTATTTCAATAAGATTATCTCTTGTATGAGCTTCTAATTACATAGACATGAACCATTTTTTGGTCAAGCAACTGTTGTTGCATTGCCTTGATGCTTTCAGGGAAAGACAGTAGCTTTTATTGCAGAGGATTATTCAGAAAATTCAAACTCAGTAATGGGCCTGTTGTTGAAAGCTTAAGGCTTTGATATGGCTACATGATTAATTCATGGGATAAAAGCATTTTAAAAATTTTCCTATTTAAAAAAAAAAAAAAAAGTCAGAGTGTCAGAGGGAGTGTAAGACTCCCTTGACTGCATCTAGAAAATGCACTTTAGTAACTACTGTTTTACGGGAAACCTCTTGGCCAAAGATAGGAAGTCAGGTTTCTGTCTTCTCTTCTAGACAGACTCCTTAGCAGAGTGCACTATGCAAAGCAGCCCTATCCTTAACAGGCTTAAAAACGACAGCTAGGAATAGGCACTGCCACTGAGAAATTTAGGGAGTATGCAAAAGGGGAAAAAGAAGACACCAAATCTCTGTAATAAACACGAACAGTTGGCACCATTCCTCGCTTTCTCTCTGTGCTGTACAAGAAAACTCCAGTGAGTGGCACAGTGATGAACCTTTGGTGTGCTAAAGCCCAGCCCAGGCCCCTCAGCAGCAGAAAGCATTGGAGAAATCCTGTTTTAGGTAGCTTCTTTGCTCCTGTGCTTTGGATTCAGTATGTTAAACCCCTGTGTGGATCTAATCTAGATCTAAGATACTTTATATTCTTGGTGATTAATTCTTTCTTACAATTAATCAACAGTGAAGAACACTTGAAAGAGAGTACACTAGCTTCAGTATTACACAAGCAAGACCCCCATTTTAGCATCCCTGCCAAGGCCATGAACACTGGACACTGACCATGTACCACTCTCTCTCTCTTTGCCCAAATGGCCCCCACTAGCCCCATGGCCACTCCAGAGACAGGCAGCAATGTAGGACCTTGTGATGCCAGAATGATGAATAAATTCTGAATAAACCTGAAGTGCTACCATATTTATGATGCAGATGAGAAGTCTAGTAGCCTATCTTGCCCTGGCTTCTGAAAAACCATTGTCCCACCCAGGAAGAGCCCACTTTCTATTTTACAGACAAGGATAACAAGGAGATGTAAATGAGAAGGCGGCCTGAAGCATTGGTTCTTCCTTCTGCAATTTGAGACCTAACAGTTCAAAGGTGAACAAATGGCATCATTAAATGACCTTTCAGTGAGGTGTCCTTTTAGGTGCCATGTTGCCTCAAGTAGCTTTCTCTGGTATAAGCTCCTGTGTAACAGTAACACTGTTAGCTTGTGAAACTCACAGCCTCTGCCATCCAGGATCATAGGTACTGGACATTGGTGGACCAGTAACCCAATGGGGAAAATTTTAATTTCAGAAAACTGTAGCACAAGTTTCTAAATAGAAAAGATCTGTGAGATAATCTGAATCATTTTCTGCAAGGGGACTGTGAAGTTTTAGCATGTTCATTGCTTTTTGGTTTTAGTATTATCCTGCATTGACACATGAGTGTCCTGAACTGTGTAACAGCTTTAAGTGATTTCGTGGAACTCTTCACAGCACAGAAAGAAAAACTAAAGCTCTTCCCCTTGAATGCTTGTGCACTCAAGATTATGAATTTTCAGCATAATACCAGATACTCATAGGGTCTAAATCAACCTATCTCTATCTCAACATGAATTCCCATTTATGCCAGCTGAGAATTCAGCTCAGGATGGCATAAATCTTTGTCACAACAACAGAACCCCATGGGAACAGGACCCACATGTAAACATTAAAAAAAATTTTTGGTCTTCAGGTGTTTACTGAAATCACTATTAAATGTAAACAGGATTTGGAGTTGAAATTTTCAAGGAGCTGGTCCAGCATAGCTAGAAAGAAAAATGCAAAACCCCTGCACTGTCTTCAGCTTAAAGCAGCTCCAACAACATTTAAAAATAATAGCTTGAGAACTACTGCACAGAGAGTATGAAAAATGCTCCACACTGAGGTGATCAACCTGATCTCCTTTTATGGTCAGGTTACCTGCCTGGTGGATGCGGTGCAGGCTGTGGATGTGATCTACCTGGACTTCAGCAAAGCCTTTGACACCATCGGCCACAACAAGCTCCTGGCAAAGCTGGCAGCTTGTGGCTTGGATAGATTCACTCTGATATGGGTCAAGAACTGGCTGGAGGGCCAGGCCCAGAGAGTGGTGGTGAATGGTGCCACATCCAGTTGGCAGCTAGTCACTGGTGGTGTCCCCTAGGGATCAGTGCTGGGCCCGGTCCTGTTCAGTATCTTTACTGATGATCTGGACATGGGGATTGAGTCCATCATCAGTAAGTTTGCAGATGACACCAAGTTAGGTGCAGGTGTCAATCTGTTGGAAGGTAGGAAGGCCCTCCAGAGGGACCTTGACAGGCTGGATGGTGGGCAGAGGCCAATGGGATGAGATTTAACAAGGCGAAGTGCAGGGTTCTACACTTTGGCCAAAACCCCAAGCAGCACTACAGGATGGGGACAGAGTGGCTGGAGAGCAGCCGGACAGAAGGGGACCTGGGGGTACTGGTAGATAGTAGCTGAACATGAGCCAGCAGTGTGCTCAGGTGGCCAGAAGAGCCAATGGCATCCTGGCCTGTATCAGGAGCAGTGTGGCCAGTAGGACTAGGGAGGCTATTCTTCTCCTGTACTCAGCACTGGTCAGGCCGCACCTTGAGTACTGTGTCCAGTTCTGGGCCCCTCAATTCAAGAGAGATGCTGAGGTACTGGAGCATGTCCAGAGAAGGGCAATGAAGCTGGTGAGGGGCCTGGAGGAGAGGGTGAGGGAGCTGGGGGTGTTCAGACTGGAGAACTCAGCCTGGAGGCTCAGGGGTGACCTCATTGCTGTCTACAGCTACCTGAAAGGAGGTTGTAGCCAGGTGGGGTTGGTCTCCTCTCAGAGGCAACCAGGAACAGAATGAGTGGACACAGTCTCAAGTTGTGCCAGGGGAGGTACAGGCTGGATATTAGGAGGAAGTTCTTCACAGAGAGAGTGATTGCCATTGGAATGGGCTGCCCATGGAGGTGGTGGAGTCGCTGTCTCTGGAGGTGTTCAAGAAAAGACTGGACGAGGCACTTAGTGCCATGGTCTAGTTGATTGGATAGGGCTGGGTGATAGGTTGGACTGGATCATCTCAGAGGTCTCTTCCAACCTGGTTGATACTATGATTCTATGATCTATCAGAGGGAAGCCTTGAAGTCTGAAAAGGAGGGAAAACAAAAAATCTTCAGAATAAATATGGAAAGAGGAGGAAGAAAGAGAGAGATTTCATTCTATTACACCGTTTGATGTCATGAATGTGCACAGGTGAAAAGATTTATTTATTTATGTTTCTCAGAGGAGCTGGTTCTGTAAACAGATGGAAAATCCAAATTCTGAACAGAAAAGGTCAAGACACAGCAGAGCTGTATTTCCAGATTCAGTCCCTAGCCTATACCAGGTTTGATTCCTCACTGATTTTTGGTGGTTTACGGATGGGTTATGAAAACTCCCAGTCTGTTGGAAATATGCATGCATGATCTCAGGTTTGCTGCAAAGCATCCCCCTGGTGTAGTGGCAAGGCTGTAATTACACCAGAGATCATGTTGCTTTTGTTTGAAAAACCTGTGTTCAGTCACTTACAGGTTTCTCAAGAGAGCAACTTCCCCTTGCTTGCTTTCAGAAAAGAATCTGTACATTTAAAGAAAACACATGCACTATTCTGTTCTGTAATGCTAGATACCCGTTTCCATACAAATTCGTATGCTAAAATGGATCTGTCCATGTTCTTTTAACTGTCATATGCTAGCATTTCAATTCATAAGTTCACTTCAGTAAAATGTGGTTTTCAAATTCAAACTTAGGTTTATGTGAGTAACCCCACAGACACAGCATTAAAGACTAGGCTCCTTCTCAGGGTATGGCAGCTTTTGATGCTTCTGTATCTGTTGCACCAGCACCTGGAGGTGCAATCAAATACCACATGCCCTGGTGTAAAGGAATTGTCCCTATTGCATGATTGACAAAGTGTGCACTTTTCTCCCAGCTTTGCTATATTTTTTTTCCCTAGGTTTAAGTCAGATTATCTTTTCTACTTAAATGATAAACTAATTTCAGGAATTTCTCAGTCATGTAAAATGCTAAGCACAACAGCGCCACATTTTTAGCTAGCTTGTAGCCATGATCAAAATATATGGTAGGAACAAGCATTGACAATGCTGTTATACCACTGTAAGGCTTAATTTATAGACACTGAACCATCTCATTGGTTTCAAGGGAAATTTGCATAGCAGATAAAGCTAAACATTGCCATAGGTTGAGTTTTAGTCTGCTGCTATTATTCATACCATCCTGCTCACGTCTGCTTCAAAAATGAAAGTGCTAGCTGGAGCAAAGTATTATGGGGCTTGAGGTTCAGATTATAACATGGGATGCTTCCTGTTCTTGTTGCTGTTCTGGGTTTCTGGGTTTTATGAGCATTGGTTCTCTTCCACTGAGATGGCAGAGGGACAGGGAGGGTTGGCCTGGGCTTTTAGCTCATTTGTGTCTGCTTGCTACTGCTTTCCACCATGCCTTTTCTGCGAATAGGTTAAGGTAATTGTACTAAGGTATTCTCATTTACCCAGTAAACTCTTATCTCAATTATTTGTGTGTTTTCCACTCCACCTCCCCTACCCACCCCTTCTGTGTTGGGAGAGGCAGATGGGTTAACCCTTGCGTCAACCCATTACAAACATATACTGTGGATATTGTATGATAACAACATGAATAAATGGATCATTAATTCAGTCTGGTTTGCTGTGGGCATGCCTTAAGTTTCACAAGCCAAATCAGAGCAAAAATGTTTATTAGCAGCTATTTACCCATATCCTCTAGAGCATTGTTGCAAAAAGCTTGTATTACTCTATTAATAAAATAGATAATAAATAACATATACCATTATATATGAATATATCAATGAGCCATTAGATAGAACTTGTATTAATATTTTGTTCAAGTTTTGGTCATCACAATACATCTCATTAGAAGATATGTTTGGTCTCATGGTGTGTTATTAATGAAGCCCATCCGGCAGAATACGCTGGAGTTTCAAGCAACCTCTCCTCGCAGAGCTGCCTGTTAGGGGTTTGTTATTATTATTTTTGTACAGAATGATGTGTTACAGTCTCTCATTTTAATTAGCTAGCTAATAAAGCAAGCAGTTTGCCTTGGGTTAGCCCAGCAGCAAAACAGTGTTGTGAGGACTTAGAGGCAATCTGTCACCTTCTGCCATGCTACCTAGTGAAGGGCACAACCATCCTGCCAGAGTGGTTTGGGCATGCACTGGTATGCACCATGGCCACAGCAAGCCTTGAAAACTCTGCAGTAAACACACTACCCTCTGCAAGGATGCCTGACTCTCAGTGAACCCCCTGGTCTCAGTCTGTACGATGGTACTCAGTGTGTACACATGTTCTCTGCTCTATTATGATAAGGGTTTGGTTTTGTTCAGCTGTAAATCTCTTTTGGACAATGCATAGACAGGCTGCATGAAAACAATTTGTCTTGCTTTAGCCTATAAACCTATGAAAGCAAGAGTCACTGGCAGACAATTAAATGGGCTGTAAACAGCTTGGGAAGAATGAAAGAACAGGGCAGCTGTTTTCTGCAAAAAGAAGAAAAAAATAAGAGCCTTGAGAGTGGAGATCTTAGATGTCTACCAGTTCCCCGCTCCCTGTTCTCTGCAGGCCCTCATTTGTTTTCAGGTGTGTTTTCAATCTTAAGCTCAACCACTGGATTTCAGGAGTTTCAAGGACTTGTAGATTTGGAGGGATGTTGCCCACTTCATTATGTCTGTTACTGGGGAAGCGTTCAAGGGTTTGATCCAAAGCCTCAGGTATTCAATAGAAGACTCTGAATGTGGCTTTGAGCAACTGTGGGCTATGTGTATTAAAAACTGAATAATAATTTTCGAAACGGAAATGTTTTTTGCCGTTGCTATACTAGTCACATAGAAGCAGATCATCTTTCACAGCACTGTCAGGTAAAGTCAAACTGCTGCTCTGGGAGATTAGGGATTGATTAAAGTCCTTGCACTCAGGGATATATCTCTGTATTAATGTTGGAATTATGTGTCAAACACTCAACATCTCTGCTCTGATTTGTGGAATGTATTCTGAAAGTCACCACTTAAAATAAGCCAAGGTTTTTTAAATTATTTTTATGTTTTTTTAAGCAAATACAGAAGCTGCTTCTTTGTGCCCAAAGCAAACATGGTTCCTTTTAATACAGCATTCTTCTTGCTTTGGAATTATGCTTAATGTGCCTTTGCTAACTGTAGAGAATGCAGCTGGAAAACCAGAAAGCAAGAGTTAATACACCTGCAGACAGTCCATAAAGCACAGTCACTGCTTCAAACCAAGACCCAAGGCCATCTTAGCACTGACAACTGGATGTCCCAGTCCAGAATATCAGGGAAAGCCACTGAAGAGGTAAGCATGAGAGACATGTCTCCAGCATTTCCCACTACAACAACCAATTTGATCCTTTAAAAAACAACTTTGGGACTGTTCAGAAGTGCCAAAATTTGACCTGCCATGCCTGGAGTCTGGTATTTAGAAGACACTCCATACATCATTTCCTAGATCCCTTTGGGATCCTGCAGATGTGCCCCAGACTCAGAAGCCACAACTGTTTGTGCCTTGCATTGCACAAGGCAGTACAAGCAATGGGGACACACAGCCAGGTATCTCTGTGCAAACAGGAGCTGCTGTGTCCATAAAACAACCGCCTCGTGGTAAAGGAACAGGAAAACTATGGAACCACAGGGACCAGTACGGGAGCAGACTGCTCCAAGCCCTCATTAGTAATGAAGGTCAGATTTAATTTGGCCATAGTCTCCGTCTAAGATGAGATACAGAAATATACTACAATTATTTCTCACAACTTGTTGCCAGGCCTGATGGCAGTCATCCTTCCTCACAAATAATAGAAAAATGTTCTGAATAATCTGGCTGCAGTTCAGTAAATAAGCTGTGATATACACTTTCGTTTGAGATACCAGAATTTTCTGGTTTAGCAACCCCTGGCAGAATAATCAATAACTTTCACTCTAGGAGTGATGAGAAGAGGGAAACAATGAAGATAACAGGCTGTAGCAGAGCATCAGGGTCTGCAGGAGGTTGGCTAGCTTGCTGGGGTAAGGGTATTATGGCCTTTTGCCTTCATAAATTTAGGGCTCATTGGCAAGGCAGGAAACATTTGGAGGGAATTTCCTGAACCACAGAAAATAACGTGTACAGTTCAGCACAGTTTACAGACCAATCAGGAAAAGCCCCAGAGCTGGAGCACTAAGTAGTGATTAGGGTTCACCCAAGCTCAAATCCAGTCCTGTGCAGGAGTTCAGACAATGTGAGCCTTTCATAAGGGACAAATTATGTCCCAGATGAGAACTGTAGGCTGGAAGCCTCAGCACAGGATCCAGCTGGGAAAAAGGAGAATTTACACATCCCAATTTCACCTTGGGTCATTTGAGGCTACCTGGGCTTCCACCTTGCTGAGTAAATGAGTACATCTCTCTTTAATAGTGGAGTGAAGAAGGCTATGGCAGCAGTATCTCTGATTCCTGTGTGTTAGCTGCTGCCAGGAACTGGGAGGGTACAGGCTCAGGATGGTTTTGGAGACAATACTGTAAACAGGCATGTTGTTTAACAAGGAGAGCGGGGGAAAGTTGGGGTGGTTTGTTTTCCATTTTGTCTTCTTAGTTGGAAAGCAATTACTTTTAATATCAAATATTCTGTACAACCTCCCAGCCAAATTCTATGAGATATTGAGACCCTACAACTCAAGCAGAAGTGATTTGGTGGTAGAATAAATTATATTTATGATCTCGCCTTAAGGTTCACAGCAGGGCCTGAACCTGGCCTGCTGACTGGGACTGTCCAACTGTGAACCAAATGAGAGCCTAAGGAACAATAAGGAAAAAGTCAATTAGTTGATACACCAGATAATGGATTCCCTAGAAGAAACTGTTGGAAACAATTTGTCTTAAAAGACAAGGAAAAAAAATCGGGACAAAAGAGAAAGGAAAACACCCCTAATTTAATCATGGACTAAGAAAAAAATCTATGTAGAATCTTAAGATAAAATAAGACTGTGGTCAGCACCCTTGATCTAAATGTGGAGGGGTGAAGTTGTGATGTGCAATTGTGAGCAGCCACAAGCCTGGCCAGTGTCTGGGGGAGACTAATGGAGGCTCAGTCTTGATCCATCTGTGACTGCCTGTGAGGAGCTCTGAGCCTGGAGACCTTTCTGTCCTGCTGAAAGAGACTGAAGTCATCAAGACACTTAGCTCTTGTGCACTAACCACATTTAACCAAGCTGATTTCCCTGAAATTACCTAATCCTGAGTACAGCATTTAAAATTATTGAATTCTGCTACATTTATTTATTATGTACTCAGGGTAGCTGCATGGTGTGGTTACGCATCTTGTGCTTTCTAGATGAAAGCTACAGAGAACAGTGACTTTCACAGGATGTCAATACATTAATACAGCACTAGCAAATGCACTTGCCCTCAGGTTTAAAAGGCTTGAAAAAAATCACACATGGTTTGTTCTTGATCAGTTTGAACTGCAGCAGCTGTTCATAATGCAGTGATGCAATTGTTGGGGCAGAATTTTACTGAGCTGAAGCTGAATCATTCCACTCCCTCTACAGCAGGTAAAAACCTAGTCTCTTAATAGAGAGGTTCCTTATCAGACAAATTTGGTGCCAGAAATACAGTTGTATTGAAGATTACACAGTGAGTTGCTGCAGGGTGCCCCAAATATGAATCTCAGTGTGTCTCAGAGACCACGAGAAACCACTGGGTGTCACTCACATTGACCTCAGGTGGCTGCATGGGCCAGCACTAAAGGATGCACTCAGATCATAGTCTACGAACCAACAGCTGTTTACAGAAGTCATAAGAGCAGCTGAGAGCATGACTCCAGCACCCTCCTGCCCAAGAGCTTGCCTTGCAGCTTCTCCCCTTCCTATACGTACAGGGAATTTCACCCTTTTCCAAGACATTTATTTGAACATCACCATCTCAGCCAGTGCCAGTGAGTGTCTAGCACACTGCAGTCCTGACCTTATCTGAACTCAGCTGGAACTATGATGGTAGAAAAACACAGAATCAAACACAGCTTCACTATCCATCTAACAGTGAAAATTTGAAACAGAAACCTATCATTAACTCCTGCTATGTTCCTGTGGTTTTCAGTACCACTATAAAACAAAGGTGGCTTGAAAACGGACTGGATTTATTTGGCCAGCAGAAGGCACCCAAGACAAGCTGGACTGCAACAAGCTGGTTAGTTGCAGAGAGAGAGAAGCCTTCTGTAGCACACAAGTCTGCCTTCAGTCAGACTAATGAGCTTAACTAATAACTCAGTAACTAGATTGCTAGCAAAATAGAAATAGCCCTACAGTACAACAGCACCTAATAAAAACAGTGTCCAAAAGTGTTTTGAATAATTATGCTGCCAATAATATTAATGACTTTTTGCAAGCAATTAAACTATTGCAATTTTTTTATCATAAATCTTCGCAATTAAGAAATCATCCCTAATTTGTAGCCTAGATTTCCCCAGAGCAAACAGATACTAATGCATATCTATAGAATTCTTATTACATATTGATAAGTAACTTGCTGCTTTTCTACTAAACTGACTATGACTTTGGATGTTTCCTTGGGTTTACAGTCTGCTCTGTTGCACCAGCATCAATTCAGAGTATAGAAGTTGTGGTATTGAACTGGGTTTATATCACTAGCAGCAGGAGAGCAGCCCAAGTCAAACTTCCTCAGAAGAGATGCCTAAGAAAATCTGTTCACTTGCCTGGAGACATTATTGTCTTGTGAGGCACTCTGCAGGGTCACTGCTGATTTGATGGGCTGAATCTAACATATAGATTCCCTCAAACCATCAGGAACAGGTTGTGCTGGCTGTAGAAGAAGCTTCAGGGATGGAAGGTGGTTCTGGAAGGCTGCTCACTGGGATAAGAGCCCTTACCCCAGCTGGTACAGAAAGGCTGAGACATGCTTGACACATAGACACTTGCAGCTGGGCACCCAGCAGGCTCCATGCAGTACCACACAAGGATCTCCATGCTAGCGCTGACTCCAGGAGTGCTGCAGGCCCAGATGCATGCTCTTGTACATGGTGCAGACAGAAGCTGTTCAGGTTAAGTTTTTTCTCCTCCTTGAAGTGCTCTGGTACAGGGAGTACTGACTTAGGGCTGCCTGCAGTGTGCTGTGCTGAAGGACTGCTTCAGGCAGACCTCCAGGCACTGAACAGTGGGAACACCTTAGCTTCCTGCAGTTCCCAGCAATCTTACGCCCATTAATCCTTTCTGCCTCACCGTGCATTTTCTCTTATCCAGTGTGTTTACATAGTGTCACAAATTAAATGAGTTGCAGGGAATTTACAAGAGTTTTTGGCATGCAGTGGCAACTAACACCTTGGATAAACATGAAAAACCTTTGCTAAAGAAAATGGCACAAACTACTCTGACTGAATTTATACTCCAAGATCATTATCGTTGAGATGTAAGGAGTTTGAGTTCACTGTGCTGGATACTGTACAAATGTGGGGACATGTGGAACTTCAAGGTATTATGCTGTCACACAAGACGTTATTAAAATATTTGTTATATTCCTGTACATCAGTTTAGAACATTAATACAGTGAGGTGCCCCCCTCCTCACATTAACTACTCCATGCCACAAAGTCAATTTCAGAATGCCCCTTTGCACTCTTCATGTCTACAGCCAGCAGCACACTTTGAATGATTAATGGCTGACTGTCAGACACTGCAGGCAGCAGAAGGTTCAGGAGCACATCCAGTAGCACCATCACTTCCAATTCATCCAGCCCTCGGGAGCTCCCTGAGCCCACTGCTGCCACAGCAAGGTGGGTTCCAGTTCACCACATGACCAGTACCCCTGTGTATGAACTGGTATATGCAAGGGCAGCAAAACCAGCACTGCCTTACCTAAGTGACCAGAATGTACTTTATCCATGGCTTTATTTAGGTGTATATAATTTGAATTGATTTAATTTTTGTTCCCTCACTGGCACAGGGGAGCAGAATTATTGAGAATACGTTAGGCTTCAAATAAAGTGAGACCTCTGCAGTGGCAGATGACTGTAAGTGTTGGCTTCAGCTGCACTGCAAGGTGCACGGCGAGGACAGAAGGACAATGTCACTGGTTCAGTGCTCAAGCCTTGCTGATTCCTTGCCCACCTTGCTACTTGATAAGACAGTGGGTGTGAAGTCTGGGTTGCCTGTTTTCAGCTGCAAGAACTGCTCCAGTATGGAGGAATCAATGTCAGAATAAGGAGACACTATCTAGACAACTCTGCAATACACAGGAAACCTAATTGCAGCCTCTTTGCAAATGTTTTACTTATAATTGATATTTTATTGTTTACTTTGAAGACTTGAGTTTATCAATGACAATTTGCTGCAGGAAACAGCTGAAACGCTTCTACCTCCTTTTCTAAATCCTGGGGTGAATAGTGGTGATAAATGAGCCCTGGAAAGGCATGATTTATGACTCTGCTGCCTCAAGGTGCACTGCAGATCCTTTTGTACAAATTAAACTCTCCTTAAAAGTCCTTAAATTTTTCAGGGTGACCTCTCTTCTTCCCTGTCACAAGTCTCATTACAAATCACTGAAACTCTTCCTCTTAAAAATGTTATTTTAACCAAGAGTCTCATCTATTAATTTGTTTTTCCTTCCAAGTTGCGTTGTGACTCAATCATTATCAGCTCAAAGTGAATAGGCAATATCTAGTCAGCAAAACTTTACTTGTAAAGAGAGAAGGCTCATGGCAGGTACACAGAAGGAGACTAGGTAAGCTGCATATGGATGATGATGGATTGCATCTCACTACTCCCGTTTGTAAAAGCTGCCTGTTAAAATCACAGCTGGACACACGCTGGGTTTCACTTTCTGACTTGCCAGAACATGGTATCTTTGATACTTGTGTTAAAGAAAGCTTAACAATAAGACTGCAGAGTTCACCTACCCAGCTTGTGCTTCAAATGCTGTTAGCAAGCATCTAACAGCTGGAGTTGTAACTGGAGGCAGGGCTAGCAGCTGGCCCTTAATTCTGTTTTAACCTGGAATTCTTTGCCCATTTGACTTTAGCAAAATGACTGATGTCAAAAGCTTCAGGATTCCCATCTATACGGGTAGCTTACTGTCTCAGTTAACTAATGTTTCTAAGTTGCCTTGAAATTTCCAGGCAGAAGGTGCCCCAAAGAACAAACTATGCACTAGAATTAACATCTATTAGCAAAGCAAACAGATCTCTGCAGCAATATAAAGCTTCACAAGCCAGCTGTGTAGCACCATACTTGGGCTGAAAAGTCCTCCTTACAAGGGGGAGCTATGCGGGTGATGCAAAGAGCAGCTTTCAATAAATAGAATGGAGTGTTCTGCTTTGAGGATCAGGGACTCTTCACTGAGCCTAGCCATAGGGTATATGTTCACACAACTGTTGACTGCTCAGAATCACATACATTTTTAGGAAGAGGCGTTGCATAAAAAGATTGTGAACAATCCCCAATGTAGTAATTTTGTTGCCACAAACAACTACCCTCATTTTCACTGCAGAGCTTCCCTCTCTCACCTGGATAGCTCTCCACAGACTGTTCCAGGCTCTGAATGGCACCTCGCTAGTTACAGTGTGCAGGTGGTAAAAAGTATGCACTGCCAAGCAAGGACCTGTCACAACATGTCCCAACACCCTTTCCTGCTGCCCTAGACCAAAACATGCGCTCTCCCCGCACACTCTTACTGAGAGGTATTTTTATCCCCACACTTCTTAAGGGAGGGGTCTCTTCCCTCCCTGTTGATCTGACATCAGAATCCCAAAGCAGTCTCATTCTAAATGGTCTTTTGGTCTGAGTTTGCACATTGTGAGTCTCAAAAACCTTATGACTATTGAGAAGTATGAAAACTCTTACAAGGCAAAGATGCGGGGCTGCTCAAAAGGGATCCTGCTGAACCCTTGTGGGACATTTAAGAATAAGAGGTAGGAAGAAATAAAAAAGAAACAAGGAGCTTTGGGGAAGATGCATAAGACTTGGCTGATACAAACATAAAGGATGTTCAATGACATCAAGATTTAGCCGACAGTAAATGAGTGATACTTTTAGAGGAAAGACTATATCAAATGCAGGCTATTTCAGTTAATGAGAACTAGACATTCTTTAGAACAATGTCCCAGTTTTGTATTGCACTAACCATAACAGTCATACACAGCACACGCCTTGGGAGCTACAGACTTTGGGAAGAACTCACAGGAATATTCTCATACACCTGAAATACATTGAAAACAGATTTGGAGGTAGCTAGGGGAATGAATTGTTGAAGAGTCACTGAGCTTGATGTCCCTATTAAGTTGTCCTAGTACCATATGCTTTGCTTTTGCCACGTAAGAGGTGCTTGGTTTCTTTGCCATAAGGACAGGTTTTCACTGATGAGTGGCAGAAATTAAGGACCTGTTTTGAATTTAAATGCAAAGCAATCTCATTAGCAGGTGTTTAGTAGGACACTGGTGAATAATGGGCAGTAGTAGTATTTAAATACACCATGAAGCATTGTGGGACTCTTTCTTGAAGGTAAGGTGTTGAACCACAATATACTCCTTGTATTAGAGTAATAACATTATCAGTATAGATAGATGTGAAGCGCTCAGATGCAACAGCCAAATTCTCATCTCATTTCCACTGAGTACCTGTGATGTGAGTCATTAGAAGAGCTGCAGACCTATGCAAAGGAAGGATCTGGCTGAGCCCTATACACACAGCTCAGGCCAGTGAATCTGTCTTTACATAGTACCATTCTTGTGCCCTTCTCAGAGTAGAAATGGAAGAGACAAACAAGTAAATGATGAAGTCCTGAAGTGGGTAATAGATGGAATAAATCATACAGTGTTCCGAGTCATAAATACACAAATCAGGTAATGTTGAATATTTAGCATTTCTGCCAGCAGTCCATTATGCTAGCATAAAATTTTAACAGATAGAGAAGAATGGGGTATTTATGGGGATGAGAAAAACATCTGATCTGCATCTCTACCTAATTATTTGGTTTAGAAATTGTACCATGGGCCATGCCAAACATTTAAACCAATCTCTAATGACTCAGAACTGGGATGACTTTTCTTCTGGCACACTGCTACCAGTAGAAAGAAGATAGTCCTGTCTGTTACTAATTCCTGCTCTTTGGAGACTGATGAATGCAAGTATGATGCTTGTCCCTTCTTGATACCATTTTTCTCGTCATGGTTTTTGTTGTAGTAGCACTTAGACCATCAGTCACCATGTTTGACTTTGTTGTACTAACATGGTGGAAAAAACTGCTCTAAATGGAAGCCCACACCTCGGTCTGGCAGTGAAAGGGTCAGAGAACCTGGAAAGACAGGGTGCCACCATCCTATTCTGAGAGGTCACCCAGGAGATTTGAATGCCAGTTCCCGGTGTTCAGTGAAATGTGCCTTGGTCTGGTTTACAGGGAAATGCATGAACCTGGAGTATGTTCTAGGGAAATATTTGGACTAAGCAGGCAGAGTGATGGCTTCTAATGTGATTACGTTCTGAAATGCCAAAGCTTCACCTTGGCTAAACAAAGTCTTAAAGCAGATCTTGCTCTTCATACATGCTGAGTACAAGCCAGTTTCCATCTCTAATACAAATTTCCAGAATTCCACCAAATGTTACGTAGTTCTTTTTTCTATTTAATTCTGCCTTTAGGAGAATACAGAGCATGAGTGGAAAGTGCAGAACTGTTCCTAAAGAGACAGTGCTTACAACACACTGGATTTCATGTTCTTCGTCCTCCTCCACCTGTCACAGAAGTGTTTGGAACTTCCTGTAGGTTCAAATTGCCCTCAGGGTCAAAATTTGGTGCTCTGTGGCAAACACTGGACAATTGACAGTGACTGCAAGATAAGTTTTGCCTGCCTTTTTCACTATGACCTTTGCTTTGCTCTCATGGAATAATGCATTGATATGAAACTTTTCCTGGGATTAGTGCCTGGGCATGCTACTCAGGAAAGCAAGATTCAGAATACAAAGCAGGGAGAGCTCTCAGGTCTTTTTGTCTTATTTTTGTAAAAAGAACTGTCAGAATTAATTTCTTGGGTAGTTACATGCACATCACATGGACTTTCGCTTGAGCCCCATTGCAATTTGGCATTAGTTAAATGTACCATTAAAGTGAAGTGTTAGCTAAAAAGCTTCTCGGTAACTCTCCACCCTTGAAAAGCATTTACTGAAACCATGTTATGTTCTTGATTGCCTTCACTGTATTTTCTGTGGTGAGTTTTCTTTCAGCTGATTGGAATTCTGAGTTAAAACAGAACCTAAAAAGAAATGTGCTTTGACTTCTTTGGAGTGTGACCTTGAGAGTCGAGCCATTGTATGTCACAAATAATGAAAAATTAGATAGACTAAAACAGCGTGCAATGTATTTTATATGATTTTCAAGGGCTGTGAGCCCAAGAAGAGCTGATGCCTATCAGATTGTTACATAAATAGTCTTGTAATGAGGAAGAGCATATAAGATCCAAGATAGATTTCTGCTTCTTAACAAGATGGGAGAATATATTACTTCAGAATTTAAAGGCTATTTTTCTTTTTGAAATTCATATCTGGCTTTATGAATATTTTATTTTAAAAATTCAGATGATGGTAATGTTTTCTAATGCTAGGCCATTTCTCTTTAACGTGTAAGTATATTGTTGACAAATGTGATTTTTTTCAGAAAAATCACTTTAAAGTTACTAATATACATTTTTAAAAATAAATTTAATCTCAATCCATACACTGTTGGTTTGGTTTTGGTTTTGTTTTTTTTTTTTTTTTCTCAGTACCAAAGATTTCTGGTGTAAGAAGTTACAGTAGAAATTACTGGTAGCCCAGAAAGAATAACTTCCTGCTGGAAACATCTCACAAGGATAACCTTGCACCAGGACTGTATTTTTTTGAGCAAGCAAGCATCTAAATTGGCACTGGAAAGAAGAAACACTGCCTCATTTAACAAGCATCCTCAAATCCATTTCTGTGATCAACATAGTACTTTATTGCATTGTCAAGTAAGTTTTGCACTGTAAACTTATTAAAGCAGTAAGTTTTATTGCTTTATTGGGAATTCATTTAAAAAAGGATTTCTCTGGTTAGAGCCAGATCTTAGAGCCAGATCAATAGCTGCAATTTGTACAATATGAAGATTTTCTTTTCATTTGGAAATAAGAGAAATTGCCTTAAGAATAATGTAAGCTGCAGTATAAGGTGGATGTTGGAACAAGCAGACACAGGATTCAGCACCACCTATTATTTTGCCAAACATCAGACCATGGAACATAGCTCCCCTCTTGACTGATATATTGTAGGCAGATCAGTCAGATTTTCTCAGCTGCAAGATACACAGTACGAATGAGATTGAAAACAGACAGGCAGGTTGGCACAAGCATACTCAGCTATTTTTCAGGATATAGAAAAGATTTTCTTCCTCAGAAAGCCAGACTGAAAATGTTATGAATTTCCTAAAAGTTCAAAACTTTCTTTTCAAAGCAGGCTCAAAGGTCCACTTTCCATTTCAGTAAGTGCATACACAAAGTAAACATGTTATTTTGTTTCAGATAACATATTTCAAAATTAATATTTTGCCTGGTTCCCTATATATAATCTGAAAATAATTAGCCCTTTCCCCAAATATATAAGAAAAAAAATTTAAATCCTGTGTTCCGACTGCTAAAATGCTAATTTGCAAGTCTATCATTCTGGCCTGAGTCCTCCCAGATAGAGTGCTGAATCAAGACCCACACTCTATCCCCTGTTCGTTCACTGATTCATTATTTTAACCTGGTAAGTTGCTTTCTTCCTATAAGCCTCTGTTTCCTCATCTGTGAAAGAGAGCTGATGTGATAAATCCTTGTGCAAAGCCATATAAATGCTGTTGATGAGCCTCGTGATATGACAAGAATGGGTTTATTACTATTTTCTTATAATCTTTTCTTCTTTTTTAGTTATTCACTAAAACATATCAAAATCTAGTCTACTTTCTCATGTTCTGAAAAAGCTACACGGATCCTCTCCACAAAACCACGGAGACTAAACACAGAGCTTGCCTACAGAAATCTTGGATTTATACAATACACCACTGCTGTTTCACACCTAAGCACCATCAACAGTGGCAAAGGAAAGACAAAAAGAGGCCATATTTTAGACTTTCAATGTTACTATCTTGACAAATTCAGTGTACAAATCACATTCTGTATCTCTTAAAATCTTCACGTTATAAACTCACATAGTGCTTCATGTGGACAACATATTTTTGTCACCCATGGGGAACCACAGCCATCTACTTGCCCCTTTCCAAGGAGCAATGCTGCTTTGTAGATGTGACACAATGCAACGAGTGCTTTCATTCTCATAAAGTATTTTATTGCACCTCACCTTGAGATCCACTGAAAGGAAGTGTCATACCTTATCCAAAACAGACCTGCATGGCTGACCTGCTCCAGGAGGCAGCCATCTAAAGCCTTTCTGTATGACCTCAGTTGGCTTCTCTTGCCTTAAGTCAACACATTAGTGCTGCTCATCATGAAAAAGGGTTTAATAATGTCTATTCCAAGTCTGCTGTTCTTTAATTTCCACTTGTGCTCCTGGTACTATCATCTGGTAGACATTATCTACAGCAAATTAAGAATTTATATACTTCAGGAAAATCTTGACTGGAGGCTCATTGGGGGAGGCTGAATGGAGGCTTTTTCATTAAACTTTTGCATTTTGAAAAATGTATTAAGCAGTTTCTCTGGGGAAGGAGAAATTTCTAACTCTTTAATAAGCACTATTTATCAAAGACATATAATATGAGCCATCTGCCAGATGTTGAGTACATAGTCTGGAAATTTTTATATATGAGCTGCTTGAAAGCTTGCATCTGCCTTTATCTGTGTGTTATGTCTGCTATGCTCACCTCTTTCTGACAACTATCAGATATTGGGGAAACTCTTCATGTACATACACACTGCCAAGGCCATCTACTTCCAGTGGCATCTTTCTTCCTCTCTACAATAAAGACACAGCATTGCTCCACAGTGATTTGGTTGGGGCAGTTAACGAGGCAGGAATTATAAAATACATAGTTGTTTTTGTTTTTTTTCAAAAAGCCCTGTCCACAAACTACATGCAAACTAGTTAAATTTGGGTTCTAAATCGGTCAGGAAAATCTTCACAAGGATGCTTATGGGCAATTCATTCATTTAGGAGAATCCAAAAATTGGAAACATTTAGCCACAAAATGGCTTTGCCTCACCTACAAATAAAAGACAGTCTGGAGCCCTAAGGAAAGTCTGTGCTACTCACACTGGTGGAGTAGAATTCAGAGCTAGTCCCTATCTCCTTTGTGGCCGTGCTGGAACTGCTTGGCGTTTTGATAGCCATTGAGAGGCTTCTAGATCTTCCCAGGCTCTAGCAGGGTGCTGGGAAAGAGGCAGACGATCTCTGACCTGATCCTGGTTCCTCTTGGCACAGAGCTTTGAAAAAATGCAGGCAGGATCTCTTGCAGATGTGCAGAGAGCATGATGTTGGTGGCACTTCTCATTAATGTCGTCTTCTGGTAAACTTGAGATACTTAAGTTTCCAGGTAGCTCAAGCCCAAAACATCAAGGTTAAGATGGTCTGATGCACAAGGCAGAGCAAAACACATTGTCCAAGCTGAGAACAGTGAAGCAGAGCATTCTGTCTGAGCAGAGCAGAACGTAGAGCAGAGCAGCACACACTGAGGAAGAGCAGTGAGGCAGAGGCAGCTCCTTGAGCCACAGGCAGCACAACTGCTTGCAACTTATCTCAATTTGTATTATTTGCTCGAGTGTAATGGCTCCTTTGGCCACAGAGAGATTCACCAATCAAAATGGCATTTGCAAAACTGACCATATTAGGTGAAACCAGGGCTTGCTTACCCCTATTTGGGCAAGACACTAGCAAGTACATAAACACCTGTTGGCACCTATTTATCACTTTGGGAGGGGACATAATGGCCTAAGCCTTTGCTTTCCTCCCGCCCTGGCTTCCCCCATCAGCAGAAGGGTGGGGCAAGTCAGGACACCTAATAGGTCTATTAGCCTTCCACAGCACATGGGATGGGACGAAGACCCACTATCAGCTTCTGGGGGCAAACATGGGTCCTGTGCAGAAGGACAGGTCATCGCCAGGTTCAACACACTGCACAATGCAAGCTCTGTGATGCCAGCTAGCGCACCTCTTGATGACAAGGACATCAACATTAGTATATGGAACAATATCAACAACCCCATGCAGAGCTACAGGCTGGGCTCGGAGTGGCTGGAGAGCAGCCAAACAGAAAAGGATCTGGGGGTACCGATTGACACTCGCCTGAACATGAGCCAACAGTGTGCCCAGGTGGCCAAGAAGGCCAATGGCATCCTGGCCTGCATCAGGAATAGTGTGGCCAGCAGGAGCAGGGAGGTCATTCTCCCCCTGTACTCTGCACTGGTTAGGCCACACCTTGAGTACTGTGTCCAGTTCTGGGCCCCTCAATTTAAGAAGGACATTGAGGTGCTTGAGCGTGTCCAGAGAAGGGCAACGAGGCTGGTGAGAGGCCTCGAGCACAAGCCCTATGAGGAGAGGCTGAGGGAGCTGGGATTGTTTAGCCTGGAGAAGAGGAGGCTCAGAGGAGACCTTATTGCTGTCTACAACTACCTGAAGGGTGGTTGTGGCCAGCAGGAGGTTGCTTTCTTCTCTCAGGCAACCAGCACCAGAACAAGAGGACACAGTCTCAAGCTGTGCCAGGGGAGGTTTAGGCTCGAGGTGAGGAGAAAGTTCTTCACTGAGAGAGTCATTCCCCACTGGAATGGGCTGCCCAGGGAGGTGGTGGAGTCACCGTCCCTGGAGGTGTTCAAGGCACGTTTGGACGTGGCACTTGGTGCCATGGTCTAGTCTTGAGGTCTGTGGTAGTGGGTTGGACTTGATGATCTTTGAGGTCTCTTCCAACCTTGCTATACTGTGATACTGTGATACCACGTGGGAGGTGACTACTATTCAAAAAGCACAGAAAATAAGTACACTGGATTAAGCCAATGCAGGCTTTAAACCCAGTCTTCATTTACATTTTCATTTCTACTACCTTTGTAAATCTTTTTCTATCTTTATAGCAGATAATATTTATGGAGCTGACTTATAGTAGAGCAATGCAACTTTTCAGTATATAGCTATGGTAAATATTTGTATAGCTCAAATATAATTAAATTGACCTATAAAAGCTTCATTATATTTTGAGAGTCAAGGTCTCAATGTAATGGAAAGCTCCTTCCATAGCTATTACATTCTAATCACATTACTTATCTAATCCTCCTCGTTTATCAAGTACATCAGAATTGATCTGCAATGTACAGTTCTCAGTAATTTCTGAGTTTTTTAGGGGAGGGAGGGAGGCAGGTTATTTCTGCCTCCTCTTTGGCACTTCTTCATTTACTGCAGAAATAGGAAAGCAAGCTGCAGAGCACTGTCTGTACAAATCTCTAACATACAGTGAAAGGGACTATCAGGCAGACTCACTCTTAAACATTGGTGTCTTTCTTGACATTAAAGTAGGAAAATGGAACAATTATTTTTGCATTAGCAAGTCATACTGACAAATTCCCTCTGCACCCTCTTCCTGACATGCCAAAATGAATCATCAGCATCTTATTAAGGTGCCCAGGCTATCCCATAACAGTAATAAAGTGTAAATGCATCCCAATTATTCATTTAATGACTTCATAAATATTCAGTACTAAGAGGCAGTAGCTGAGCTCACTACAGCAGGTTACAAAGGACACAGGCTGCATATCCCTTATTATTTCTGAGACCATTTCAGGTTTATTCAGATCTTTTCAGTATCCATAAATGAGTATTCACTGGGGCAACACCAATTCCATGACCAGTACAAATGCATACAGTTTTAGTGCTCCCTTCTACGTAGTTCTTGGGTAAAGATCTCATCCAGTAACAAGATTTCAGAAGAAGATCCAGCTTCTCTGCCAAAGAAACGGATGCTGGACCAGAATGACACAAAGTTGGATGTTTATAGTATTTTTCCTCTGAACTTCAGAAGCACGAGATAGAAAACACTTTCTTACACCTGCTCAACAAACATTCTTTATATTTTACTTTTTGGTACCCAGCACATTCATTTGCTGTGCTCCCTTTTTTCATTCCTCTTCAGATCTTCGCCTTAGAGTGTGTTACCTCACAAGAACTGCCCCAATCCATTTAATGGGATGGTGAAGGGTTACATTTTGAAAAATGAGCTGGCACAAAACTGTTCAGGGATGTTATCACAGAAAATGGCTGCTATGAAACAGATGCTCTGTTTTAAGGGATGAATGCTAAGGAAAACATTAGCAGTGACTATACATTTATGGATATGCACACATTGTTCCCTACCTCCTATACTGCTTTGTTCTATGCTTTGGCCTGTGCCCAGCTATCTTTGAGAGCAAAATCTACCCCATGTCGCCCTCAGGACCTCTGGAAACCCACTTGTCCAGAGATCCCTAGCAGTGCCAGGAGAGACACTCCTCCTTCACACACAGCTCACAGTGGAGGGCTGTAAATCCTTGATAAGCTTACAGTCGAAAGGAAACATTTTTGTTCAAAGAGCTGGCTACTGCCCAGAGCAAATCTCAGGTGGGAAAGTGAGCAGCTAATCTCCTGACAGAAAACTTAATTGCTAGCCTGAGAGTAAAAGCAAAAGCAGCAAAGTCCTTTGTCTGTCTTTACCAACTATCTTTAAAAAAAGGTCTACTGCTACTATGAAAACCTGACCCAAGCCCAAAGCTGCACAGAAATAGATAGGAGCAGAGAAAAAAGTTTGGGTTTGTTTAGAGGATGAAGATCAACTCCTGATGCAGCTGAATAAGGAGGAAACTGAGACACCTCAGAGCTCTTTTATTGTTTAGAATACAGACAGAATGGTTTAGAAGTGTTCTGCTCAGAGCATGGTCTGTTTTCTTTGAAACAATGAACTCCTGAAGACATTACCTGAAGGTAGGTCAATGCCTTAAAAGGAAAAGGAGACAGTTTCTGAACAGTTTTGACAGGTAGACTGTTTCAACCCAGGGAGTAAATCTGAAGACTTCTAGAACAAGAGTGCCTGTGCATTGGCCAGTGCCTGGAGAGATGAAAAGCACAGGGTCTCATGACTGTATCAAAGCTCAGTTATTTGCCACCAAGCCAGCAGAAGTTAGAGAGAATGCAAAGATGAAAAACCATTTGTAAGCTGATTTATGATTATTTATTAGTTTGACTTTGTCAGTCCTAGAGACATGCAAAACAGCAATGCCTCCCAAATACATAAGTTGTCATCCTGTGTAATTGATGCTGGATTTGGAAGAGCTGTCCTTGGTTTTCTATTTTCTGGTTAACTGGAGAAAGTGTCACTTTTACTAGGCATGCTCCCATGAGGATGCCTGAGAGTTTTTGAAAGCAAG
Source organism: Ramphastos sulfuratus (assembly GCA_013399055.1). Lineage (NCBI taxonomy): Eukaryota > Metazoa > Chordata > Aves > Piciformes > Ramphastidae > Ramphastos > Ramphastos sulfuratus. The sequence continues at coordinate 261,110 of WBNM01015590.1, read as the reverse complement.
GAGCATCAGGCACACTTTGACTGCGTTAGCTTTCACAAAATAATCTTGTAACTTGAGACATGCCAAGCAACACTTCAAAGAAAATATTTATTTTTAACTCAATTAAATTGGTGAAAGAAAGGATGTCTCTCCCTACACCAGCCACATATTCAGAGCACATAAAGGTCAATTTCTAGTTTCCTTTTCTTCAAGAAAAATTATTTGCTTTTGGCCTATATATTGTAGAGTGGCCAATCTAGTGGAGGATGTTGCTGCTCACTGCAGGGAGGTTGGACTAGATGACCTTTGGAGGTCCCTTCCAATACAAACCATTCTAAGATTCCCTAGTATGCTTTTGTGGCAATCTAATTCTAGCAAGGATGTATTAACTATGTTCCCATCAAGACTCCTCCAGCAGGGCAACTATTAACTATACTGTGAAAATCATCACCACAGTATATTAGACACCAAAACCGCAGTACAAAAAAATCCTCAAATAGCCAATCATGGTAATCTAGAAAGTCTGTCACAGGAAGGTTCATATCATTTCCCCTTGCTTCTCATGCTCTTTCCCTAAGCAAATGCTATTGTCCATTCTCAGACCTGGAATACCAATTGATGCCACATCCACTTTTGTTATAATTCAAACTGAACTTTAGGGCCGTGCTTTCACAACATGCTTTGTATCCACAAATGGAGTTTGATTTCATAGAACTCATGATGCACTGAGATCAGTGACAGTTTTGCAATGTAAGGAAGCTGGAAGATTTGCTGGAGGCACTTAAACACTCAACTGCTGTTGTCTTGTTATGCAAATCTGGCTCTTAAATTAAGAGTGAATCATCCTACCTAAATTTAGCTATGTAAAAGCAAGCACTTACACTAAGTAGTTCTTTAGCTTTATGATATTGTCAGGAACAAATGAAACAAGAACCTGCTGGCTTTTCCTTTGGAAAACACAGTTTCATGTAAATGCCTTTAGATCAATGTGTGAATAAATACATGTGTGCATGTATATATTTGTATGTTTTAGGCAAAAAAATCTGTTTTACACTCAAGTTTAATTAAAGACACACTAAAAGGCAGGGTTAAATCTGTGAAAGTCAACTATTTACTTGGATGCAATAACACACTTGCATCCAGGAGAATGCTCATTTCTAAACATTCCATCTGTGGTATTTTTTTCTTTTTAAATCATTATGGAGACTGAAAGATTCTGCTCTCTGAGGATGTGCTCTAGTTTTTACATAGTTGGGATATCTGTCATGAGCAAGCTTAAAAGTCAAAGGTTTTAGGTTTTACCAAGAATACTTTATGCTCCTATAAGCTTTCCCTGTAATTTATATGCAAGTGGCTCCAAATACACAGTTGAGGATGTCATCTGGGAATAAACTGAAATGTTATTTCTGGGATATTGCATCACTGCCTTGAGTCTTAACCTATGGGAAAAGGGATGAAGAAAGAGTGTGATAAAAGCTATCACTATAATCAGTTTTGAGACTATTTTCCCACTAAACAGAGGTATTTCTTCTTTTTTTCCTGTCACTGCAATCAAGTTGCATTTACTCCCCAATATATCTGTGCACACCAGGAAGCAACAGTGTAAAAAGCATAATTCAAATGAAAAATTTCCTAATTATTGTTCCATCTCAGTAATAAATATGTATGGCTGGCTTCTGTGCATAAAGGCAAACAGATGCCCTAGAAACAGGCTGGGATGCAGAAGTCAGGCATATTTATAACTGAGCTGTGCAACACAAAGGTGTGTGCTAGCACAACAGCCTCTGACGAGTGGAGATTCATTGCACAGCCATCATTAGAAAAGGGACCTCCCTGACCCAGCACATCGCAAAGACAGTAGAAGGAGGTCTCAAGTGTGAGCAATGGAAGAACTTTATCCAGAGGAAGAAAAAAAAAAATCCAGTGCATATTAGTCACTCGAAGGAAAAAAAAAAAAAAAAAGTAGTCATGTGTTTAAAGTTAAACCAAGTGTGTTCTTCATCACTTTGCTGGTTTCAAGAGGTTTTGGGAACTATAATTCAGAGAAGGACCTAGTCTTTATTAGAGCCTCTCTGTCATAAAATAAAGACTAGCTTCTGGTTAGATTTTCAATTTTCCCAGCTTCTTTGCTTCTCATAGCCAGCCTCTCACTCCTCATGGTGGCCTTGGAGAGTTGAGACCTCTGCTGCTGCCGTTACTCTGACAGCAGCCATCCACTATTCACACTAATAGCAGTACCATAGAGCTTTGGTGCAGTACTTTTTAATCACTTTTGCCATCTTTTTTGTGTTGGCTCCAGGGAACATTGTAATCACCCCTTATTAAGACTCACACAAGGCAGCTAAGAAATACAAATGAAACTAAGGGCAGATCTTTATGCCTGCTGAAGTCCTTCATTGTCACATAACCACAACTAGAGTTCACCCATAAGCCAGAAGCTCCCAAGTTTCTGAGATCGATGCTTGCTATGAAACCAGACCATTGCAGACAAATATCACCAACTAGAGAACTAGAAGTACCGTAAATGTGATATGATTTTATGTATCAGCTGTAGGGCACATTCTTGTGACCCTGTGGATGGCAGGTTTTGGAAGCCAGGTCATAAAAAAATTAAACAGAATCTATTTATTAGACAGGGCTAGGAGGACTGTGCTGCATGCAAAACTAGGCAGCTCTGTCTGAGCCTCAAGGCACCTAGGCAGGAGTTTCTTCAGATACTACAGCAAACTTAAAAAAAATCCATCATCACAAATAGTTCTAATTATTTCCAGCCAAATGCCTGTAACCTTGGCAAAAAACGGTTATTGAGTAGGTTATTGATCTAGTCAGTAAATAAATACAATTATGTCATCAGTAAGCTAAAACCCTCCTGGATATAAAATCAAAATCTTAAGGACTACTAGTTATCCAACATATGATTTTAATTAGGATTTATTGATTAGGGGTTTTTAAAAAGAAATGGACTTCTTGATAAAAGGCCTAATGTAGGATTTCTGCAAAGTTAAATAATGTCTGACTTGCTATATAAAAACTTGTGACCCACATCCTAATTACTTCACTAAAGAAGTTTGTCTTTAATTTCAACAGAAGAACACATGCAACATTTATTCTAAACACCATTAATGTTTAAAATAGAGGGAGAAGGCCATACAGGGAGGTGATTCTGAATACCTGATCTTACCACCTAACTATGGTTCTTGCAGTAAAATTAAAATGAAAGAAAAAAAGCACAAGACCTTTGTAATGGAGGGGTAATTAATTAATGCAAGATTTTATTTCCTTGTAATGGAGGGGTAAATTAATATTCAATATTCAGAACTCTTGCCACCCTGACCACTGATTTTAATAATAATTGGTTCTTCACATGGTCATGGCAACTTTATACAGGTAATAACATAGGGTCTAGAAATAACTAGTAATAATATATAACATTACTTGAACCAGAAGAGAAGGTTCCTGTGGTCAATGTATTGCTTGTGGTCAATATACCACTTGCCCACTAGATGAACTCAAGGAACTCTTTTCTGCTTTGGGCAGAAGGCAATGGTGAATTACAAGAGGCTTTAGTTATTTACTCACAAAATTATCTCCTGACTCACAGGGCTAGCTACAGCTTCAGACAGTACCCAAACATTTTCAGGGAATTCTGTTACTGTCTTGTCAGCAGCTGAGACTTCTGATTCATCCCAGGCTTCAGGCTGCTGGGGAAAGGAGGCAGACAATCTCTGACCTGGTCCTGATCTCCTCTGGATGATCTGTGTATCTCCAGGACTTCCTATCTTAGCAGGAGATTTTCAGGTGTATGCAGGATGCCTTGTGATGTGCAGTCTCAGCACAGATATCACTCTGGCTATGCAGGCCAATTGCATGGAGGCATTTAGAACCTGTTCCTGGTAAACTGAATGTAGGCAGTTTCCAGGCAGTTTAGGATAGACTAAGGCAGTAACAAAGCAGCAGGCACAAATACAATAGCAGAGCACAGATAAAATGGCAGAGAGCATGTTGTGTCACCTGCTCATCTCTTTTTATCAATACAGCCCAAGACTAATGGGCCTTTGGACACAGAATAGCCAATTAGAATGGCAGTTAGCCAAGCTTGACCATATTAGGCGAAGCCAAAGGCTTGCCTGACCCTTTTTAGGGCAGGACACAGCCCTTGCACAAGGCATACACAAGCTAAGCGTGTGTTCCTCGTTTACCACAGGATGCAAAATGAGTCTGGGCAAGCCAGAGTTCTTAGAGTCATTGGCTCCAGGTTCTTTGTCCTCTTTCCCACGGTTGCTTCTCCCCAAAACAGAAGGAGGGAAAGCAGAAAAACATGCCAGGGTAAGCCAGGACATATATAAGCCTATCTGGGCCTGCTTAAGCCTACCACGACAACCTTAAATGCCAATTCTTCTAAGAACCTAAATATAAGATTAGTTGTAACATCTCTTTGGAGCCTATTGTAATTTAGCGCCTGTCTAGAGGGAGGTTTTGGCACAAGCTTAAACATTCTCCAGAAAGAATCCCACAATTACCAGCAGGCCAAGGTCACAGGGTATACAGGTTGTTTATGTCTCTGGGCTGCTTCAGCTCTGAGTTGAAATCAGTCTGGGTCCATGCTCAGGGTCAACCTCAGCCATTGAGCAAGCTCATTTTAGTCTCCATGCTACTGTGGATAAGAAAGAAGACCTTTGGGTACTGCAGATGGCCATGAGAAGTGCTTATGAGTGAGAAGCCCCATTGGAACAAGCTCCCCACCATTAACATTTCCAGAAAATGACCTTTCACAAAGTTCAACTCAAGGCCAGCTAGGTGCAGCCATATTTCTCCTGCTGTAAACCATAACCACACACATTTATGCAGCTAAGAACGTAGCCCTATGTCACTTGCAGCTTAGGTAATTTTCCACACAACAGGCGAAAACCAAAGCATCCTGTGTTCCCCCTTTAGATCGTTAGTCTGTTAGTATTACATTGTAGGTAAGGAAAAAAAAAATGAAATCACAACATATCCTCTTGGGAAGACATATTTCCTTTAAATATAATAATTTGTGTCATAATCTTTCATCTACCTGAATCAGGAAAAATTAGCATTTCCTGAGATGCCTGTGGGGAGCTTCATGATTCTGCATTTCAGGTAAAACTAATCCTGTTTCTTTGTTGCACACAAAAAGCATATGACCACCCAAACCTCTGTGCAGTTCCATTAGGACTATTTACTCCAGAAATGCCATTGACATTTTGCTTTTGGGTTTTGTTTTTTTTTTTTGAGGTATTTAAGGAAAGAAAAAAAGAACAAAAACCGAAACTCCTCCAGAGGTCTCCTGGTGTTTGAGTGACATAAATGTTCACTAGACCATTGGACAGTCTAGTCTAGTTTGTTTAAATTCAATTATGTCATTGTCTGCAGCACAACATGCAATGGACTAATAAGAATGGCACACCTGGCTGAGAGAGGGACTGCATGGCCCACTGACAAGGCAGTGCAACAAGAAATGGGGCTGACTGAGCTTTTGTATTTTGCTTACTGCTTTGCCTTTGCCAAGTGTGATCCCCATGTCTAAATGTCACCAGGAGAGAGCAAAAACTTAAACACTGTCATTTTACTTTGCTTCCCACTGGGTCATTACAAACAAGACCAGAGGCTCCTTTATTGACTCTTTCTCAGTTCAGCTAAAACTGCAAATATGTGTGATAGACTCTCACATGGGCTGCAGCAGCAGTGGGGCTCTGCCCCTCTGTACTGGGAAGCAGAACAGCAGGGCAGCATCAGAATGAGGGGCAGTGACCCCACTACAGCTCCAGAGGGTAGCAGCCAGCTGGATGAGAATGGGAAGTGTGAAGTCCAAAACTGCTTCAAAAGTAGAAAACTTACTCTCTTTCAGAACAAACCAGAAGCTTTGATACCTCTCACCACAGATAAAACTCAGTAAATTTCACATACAAACACTTTCTTATTTTCAGTTTGGAAAAGGGAAGCGCATCCTTATCTGAGAGATGGTTTCTGGATGTCAAAATCTGAGACAAGCCCAGTAAAATAGGAGTTCAAATACTTACTGAAGGTTAGACAACCCATGCCTGGGCTTGTGATTTCAGAGGTTTAGCTTCCATCCAGCTGCTTCTCCCAGCCTAGCACCTTGCCCAGCCACTGTAGTAGGATCCTAGAAGCTCGGATGGGAGAGCCAGCAGAGTCTTGCTCTGGAGCCAGGAGTGCTACAACCTCAAGGAGCATCAGGTCTGGTGGCCAGGCTGACATATGGGGACCAGCAAGAGTCTGTCACAAGCTGTGTAGCCTCCTGTGAAATTCACTGGAAGGGATGCATTCCTACAAAACTATTCCAGTTTTGACAGACGGGCACTTTCTAGTTAAAAAGCTGTTTCATCAAACAATATCCATCTGGCTGTACCCACTGTATGCAGGCTGGCTTCAGTTTCAGCTCAAGGCATACAGGCTGACCTGAAAATACCAGCAGCGATAACGAGGCATTGAGAGATCAACCCAGGCCAGAAAACTCCAAGATAAACAACCTCAGTAGAGCAGTGGGCAATTCCCAGCCCAGCCCAGAGCCCGCTGGCTGGGTGTGCTGGCCATCAGCTGCCTTTCCTGGAAAGCACTACAATCACAAGCAGCTGCAGAGTTAAAAAAATTACAATAATCCCATTGAGCCAAATAATATCTCCGTAAGTGCTAGAAGCTGGTGTTTGGGTGCCTGGATGCTTTCCTCTTGCACAGGTTTGCCCTTTTAAACAATTTATATTTATTTGCTTCAGAGGGAAAACAAACAGCAAATTAGAGTGCTGGCATAATGTTTGCTAATTACTCGTGCCAGTGAAATACACCTCTGAATGGTGTGGGCTACCAAACTGCTATGCAAACCAGAAGCTAACTTTTTTATTAGCTCTGAAAAAGAACAGAGGATCAAAACACAGTGATTATTCTCTTCAGTCCTATGGGCCTATTGCTGTGCAGTTGCTGAAAGATAATAAACACAGTCCCTCAGAGGCAGGGAGCTGGGTGCAGCTGAGGGATGCTCCCTCCTGGCCTATGCCATGTTCTTATTCCTGCCCAGGTGCCCCCAGAGAGCTGCTGCCCACCCTGAGGAAAACACAGGTTTATTTAGAGATTTATCTGTTAGAGGTAACATGAAAAGCAGCTGGGCTCACAGTGCCACCTCAGAGCAAGAGTGTTTTGGCACAAACCCGACTGACCCACAGAGCAGGCATAGCCAGGCACGGCAGTGGGATGCTGCTGCCAGAGGGAACGGCAAAGCTGGGAATGGTAGGATACTTGATAGCACAGACATGCCAGGACTTAGGAAAGGTACATCTGCTGCACCTGAATGCAGTGTGAAGCAGAAGGGACTTTCGGGACACAGGGACTGGAGCAGATGGAGTCTGGAAAATTAAAGGCTGTAAAGGAAACGAGGGAAACAATGCAGGAAAGATGAAGGTTGAAAGTGGTTAATTATTTTAGGGGCTTACCTGAAAGAAACTGCCCAAAATACCAATATTTGGTGAAGGTAGAATATGGAAAATAAGACTGGAGTCTGCATGCTGATAACATGAGCAGATAGCTAGAGTCTATTCTCCTATTTGGCTTCTGTCTATGACAGAAAGTCAGAAATACTTTTGATTATATTGTGAAGAAAACCTAAATGAGGTGTGACATATCAATTAAAAATCAGTAAGCAGTGTGATTTTGGGTGTGAGAAGTGGGACAGAAGATGGCAAAACAGAATCAGCTGAGGAGCATATGTCGTGACAAAACAGAGTGGCCCCGGTAGTCTGGGTGGCAACAGCCCAGCCAAGCCCAGCAAAACAAGCTTGCAACATTCCCACAGCGACTCTGCTGCTGGGAGAGGAAGATGAAACATTACTGCTGGCTTAAACTGGCTGTGAGACTCCTGTCCTTCTCAGTGCATCCACTGAATGCAGAAGGAGGAACTCCACTCCCCCTGCAATCAATCACCTAAATCATCATTTCCCCCAAAAGAACAAGATGATCAGAAGTGGTCATAATGCATCACAGTAAGAGCAGAGAACAGCAAAAAAGAGATTTTTTTTTTTTCTTTTTAAATTCTGAAATAAGAACAGAATAGTTATTTGATTATTACTAGTGCTAAGATTTCTAGTTGTATGATTTCTCTCATCTCTGCCATGGACAAGAGGCAGAAGAGAGAAGAGGGGAAAAAGATAATAACAAAAAAATCCAGCACAGGCTGATCTAACCATCTCAAAGCACAAAGAAATCAGCTGGCCGTCCTTCTGTAGATGTGTGATCAGGAAGGGGAAATCAAATGTCTTTACCTTTCATTTACTTTTTAAATTGCAGAGCTTTTTTCCTTTGTGGCATACAAGTGATTCACCTACTCTTCTTCCCCCTTAAATAATATTTATGTATTGCAGTTTTTTCCCAAATAAATAGAAGACCCAATCTATAGAAAGAAAATTTGGATACTCAGGGTGATTAATAACACAAGGTTCCACAGGCTTTGCTACGTACCATGTACATTTCAAAAAGCTATTAAAAAAATATATTACTTTTCCCTGAAGTATTGGAGCATATTTGTTACAAAGTAAGCTACACAACATCTTTACTATTTTCTCCCCTTGTTAGTCTCTGAGCTGAACTAGAAGGTGGGAGCTCAGTTAGATTTTAGTATGAGATAGAGCTCAAAGGCGTCTGTGTGACATCAAGGCCAAGTCAGATGCTGTATGTAAATAATAAGCTTTCTTCTATTTTAGGTTGCAATAAAAACGTTGCAGAATTTCTGTTCACATTTACAACAGGTAAATGTGAAGACTACAGACTCAAATTCATCCCTAGGCAGAGAAGCCAAGCACAAAGCCTGTGCCCATATGAGCCTAGGTTTAGGGGTACCGGTGAAATTTGAACCATGGAGAAGCCACAAACAGCCCTACATGAGCTGCAATTTTGTCCAACCTTTGATTTTTATAGCTTTCATTTATTTTCTACCAATAGCATCCTGTTTTCAGAAATATACTAATTGGGCAATGTGACTGTCCTTGCAGTGCCTTCTAATGGAAATAGGGTGGATATGGGGGCACAATGCCTGACTGAGGCATGCTTTGGGGCTGATCCAGTGGCTGTAGCCCTTTGTCTGAGCAACAGATTCATGTCCCCATCTCCCTGAATGACAGGATTTTACAGAAGAAGTGGACCTTGGGTGGAGAAATGATACCCGGGCAGATACATATTACTGCAGACTTACCCACACTAATCAGGAGTTAAACAAAACCTTCCTCTCTATGGCACCAGCCTTGCTCCCAGGCAGGGCTGATGAGGACAGCACAAGGTCTGCAGAAATATTTAGTGCCAGTTTTGTGTGGTGCCTTTTTTTTTTTAAGAGTAAAAATTAAAACCCCAGCCACACTTTGATGTTGAGTGAACTTTCCATTTGTTTAATGATCTGAAAGTTTGCTCAATCCTCCTATTTGCTGCTTGTTAACTAAGAGCAGCACTGCTATTTACTTTTATAGCTGCCAGCCAAACTGGCCTTAATAACTACCTGCCATGGTCCTGTCTCCCTTCCCTCCCATCAGAGGCTGTTCCCTATCAACAACACTCTTTCATCAAGTGCATTATTGGCTAAAAATAACAAACATACTTAACAGCCTGTTTTCTACAAAACAGACATCTTTCTTCAATATATGGCATTTTCCATCTGTCTGTTTTAAGTGGCATCTTTTTAGCTTTTACCCTCCTTACTTTGTATCCATCACAAATTTCCTGGCAGCATTTGGTGGCCAAGAAACACGTGTTGCACCAATGAATGGGAAGAACAGAAAGTCCAGTTTATTTTTTAAACAATACAGTCTGTTCAGAATTGATTCTGCTGACATGCACACTTGCTAAATCCAGGCTCTCCAGCTGAGTGATTAGACTGAGACACCCACACACTGACCCACACACATTCAGACTGATTGAGGGTGAACATTCATTAAATTCCACCACCACAAAACCCAGGGTTAAGCTATATTTTCATCACCTGTTTGCTTTCCTATATTAGCCTTAATGTGAACATGCTTCATGGCAAAAACAGGCGAAAAGATGACTCAGGAGTCTGAAAGGTTTGAGCCATGCTTCAAATGTTATCAGCTTTGGGTCCTGTTATCCAGATGATTTAAAGATACACAAGGATGAATGGATGGTCACCCAGACCTGCAAGGTCCTTCTTTGCACGCCCAAGAGTTAATCAACAGGTGGTATTCTCCCTCATGTCACAGTGGTTTTGATAAGCCAGCTGATCACTTCATTTAATCACATCACATTTAAGTCTCATGCACCAGTGATGTTTATCCTAATCCGTTGGCGCTATTATATGGCTATAACTGCACCCACACAGTCCTGGAAAAATTACCATAGGGAAGACCAATCTCCCCCTTACCTGCTAATCCACGCTAGTCTAAAGCCGAAAACAAAACAATTCACATATGGCTCAAATGTGGACTTCCCTCCGAATTTCACTTGAATTTGTTAAGCTTTCAGGTATTTTGTACTTGTTTTGTCCCACAGAAAAAGTACAGGGTGTCTTTTCACCCAGATGAGCATTCACTTCACAGATTACTTGAGTTCAAAATAGCTCTCAGCTGTAGAACCTATATAACATTCTACCATCTTACACGCAAGGAAGGGAAATAGTCTACTGGAGCAGTTTTATGTTTTCATTCAAAGGAATCTAAAATACATTTTTCAGTTTTCAGAAGTATTTTCTGCTGCTGCTAATGCTTTCCACGACTCAATGAAATTACTTGTTAATAAAAAACACGTTTTAATGTGCTGTCAGAAAAATTGATACCATTTCCATTCTCTGCCTTAAAACAAATGAAACGTAGGAAGGAATTGAGCTATCCAATTTCTGAAATGAGAAATAGGTATTTTTTAAAGTTCAGATCATCACCAAGTGTAACTTTCATGTAACACGTTGAGCTCTGACCTTGTGTGATCACTTTTCTTTGTAGGGGAATGTAGTACTTACCAAAACCTACAAAATGGAAAATAATTTTGAAATCTTCTGGTCTTCTCACTGATCATAGTGAACAATATCTCTAGTTCATCATCATGGAAAAACAGTTGTGCCTACTGCAGAAAGGCTGTGTAGTAAGAATATGAACCACAAGAGCTGATTCCAGCCATTCGTGTTTAACCAGCTACAAGCCTTGTTAACAAATGGCTGCATTGTTCCGCTCTATGAATGTTGAAGCTGTGTTTCATCTTTGTTTACACCCATTTATCTGCGCTTACTGGGATCCAGTAGTCTGCAAATGAGCAAAAAGGAAGCCTTCCCAAATGACTGTTGGGCAAATTGTGAGGGAGGTAGCACTGAACATCATTCTGCAATCTGCTCTAGGAGTACCTGCATTAGCAGGCAGACTGGACTATATGATCTCTACAGGTCCCTGTCATTCTATGGTTCTATGATTCCTATTTTCCTTCTCACTGCATCAGGCCTAACTGAAGTTACACAAAACACAGTTCAGACTGATTTGAAGCTTTCAATTTTCAGTTATTCTGGATGTCACTAAACCTAGAAAAGATGTTTGATGCAGCATGTCTTTCCCTTGGAATATAGATAGCCAGGTTAAGCTACTGCCTCTGCTAGAGGGAAAACAAGAACACATCTACCAGGAAGCTCTCCAGACCATTTCAGAACTTGTTTTGCAGCAAGGAGAGGTGAAGCTGTCCTCAGTTACGAGGAAAGAGGATGACTTTGTAGCCTAATGCTTAAGACTTTCAGCAGTGCTATGGATAGTGCCACGACATTTTAATTTCTTCTAGTGAATGAAACAGTACCTACAAGTGATTGAAAATATAACCAGGTCTGAGTACCTCCTGGTTTGGTCTCTGGTTTATGTGAAATCAATTACATTTATTCACTCAGTGAAGGAAACTGAACTTAGAGCTCTGACTACTGAAGGGAGGGCCCTGATTAGAAGTCATCTGAAACAACATTTCTGGGCTGATTGATCTGGTTGGGAATTAATTGGCCAAGGCAGGAATTATAAAAATAGAATTATTTTTATTCACCCCCGTACCCCCCCCCCCCCCCCCCCCC